>JAODAL010037228.1:0-40676 GCA_025379985.1 Phyllomedusa bahiana | reverse complement strand
GCCTGAAGCACAGGGGGAACGCCTTTGCAAACAATTGTGAAGTATTTTGATCCAAGGGATATAAAGAGAAAAGGGGGTAACCCCAGAAAAGGAGATATCCCTGCCCCTAAGGACGTCCGGACAGGTTTCAGGTAGACCTTTGTGCTAGGGGGGGCGGCAAGTCCTGTAGGATTCTAAGGGGGCATTGCGATGGGAAAACAGTTTTTCTCCTCCTTGCTTCATAGAGATATCCCTTTCAGGGTGAAGAAATTGGTACGGCAGATCACTCACGAGGCGGGGGCCTCCGGTTTGGGGGTGCCTTAAGGCCCGAGAGTCTATCTACTCGATATGCGCCGTAGGGGGTGCCCAGCAGGTTTTAAAAATTTCAGTAACACTCTGAAAAGATCGAATTCGGTATGGACTCGGGGACCCCTGACACCAAATTGTTACGACGGCTCCTATTTTCTACGTCTCAAAGTTTTGTTTTTAAAGAAGTTTTGTGCCGAGGGGGTGAGCCACTTCTCTTTCAGGGGGCCCAGGGTGTAGAGGTCTGTCCCTAGATTGGTAAAACCCTTCCCTTTTGGAGCTTGTAAAGTCATTTTCACCCCAAAGGTTGAAAATTCTTGCTTCATTCCCCCACTAATTTGCCTGAAAGGGGAATCAGTCCGCCCTAAGGAAAAGGGATTGCACGTCCTCATATCTGCGAGGACCGGGTCTTCGCATGGGGACGGCCCCCCCCCCCCCCCCCCCCCCCCTGATAAGGGAAGGGAGAAAGGGCTCTGCAACTGTTGATGTGGGGAGAAGCAAAATTGACGGAAAAACCATTCAGGCTAGCTGCATTCTGTGGACAGCGGGCGGGAATCGAGGACGGGTTACTGGTCAAAGATGCCCATGCTGCTGCTGGGGGCCCGCAGGACACATTTTTTAGGTTGGGGTTTGGGAAGGGGGAGGCGTTCCGGGATGACCCTTTACCATGAATGGCTGGTGAAGCTGCATTGATAGGGAGAAAACCCCTGGGCCCGTGAGGGTAATGGCCCCAGAGAATGACACTTGTGTCATAGCCAGCAGTCGATGCGAGGAGAAATGACCTCTTAGGACCCCCTGGGGCATGGCAGCCATTTTGGGGGGGTTTGTGAACCACTTCGTGGGGCTCGGAGGATGCCCCTTGTTGTAGTGGGGTGAGCAACCTGTCATGTGGGAGAAGGTCCCCATGGGAAATTCCCGGGTGGGGCTGCCCTTAAACATATACCGGGGGGTCTGGGCTTGGGGGAGTCAGGGGGAAACCCCGTGGCGCCCGACCCCTCTGTATTTAGCTGGATCGCGGGGGCCGACTGCCTGTGTCCCGCGCGCATACGGGGGCTGCGGAATGCTCCCCGGACCCGTGCCCGGGCTCGTCTGATGAGCGCCCCGCAGCAGGAGGTCAGCGCTCTGCTGTACCGGAGTGCCTTCGGGGGATTTCCCCAGCAGGGAGGTTTGAGCCACGGACCGTCGCAGAGAAGATAGGTCCCGCGCTGGTAAGGGCCGCAGGCTGTGAGCGTCCGCCCCTGTCTCTTTCTGGGAAGCAGGCTGGTGCCACGATGCGGCGCCCATCTTGGGGGCCCCCATTTTCCCACCCCGACAGCCCCCTGAGCGATCGCGGCGGGAGAAGAAACCCCAAACCCTTTCTGTTTTGGCGCCGACGCGGACCGATTTAGAGCGCTGTTTCTTGGAGGTCCTTCCCATCTTTGTGCGGTGGGGATCGTCGGAACGGCTATCAAGGTACGAGGAGCTCCTGAACGTGCGTCTTCACACCACCATAGCTAGGCCACGCCCCACCTTTTTCCCCAATAAAGAATTTTTGTCATATCAACCAAAACTAACCCTGGAGATGAGACCTCCTAAACCTTCGAACCCATTTATATGCCCAACTTTCAAGAAAAAAAACGAACACTTCTATCAATCAAAACCTTTGGCATGGATGCTTTTAAAGAATCATAAGAAAAAATTATTAAACTCTATAACAAAAAAAGGATCCACAACACCCAACAATTCAAATCTTACTTGGAAGAACCAAAGCCAACACCAACTTCAAAATAATAAAGATCTTAAATAAGACAAGCGAAAAGGAGGGGGATGATCAAAATTTCCCCGGATTGTAAAAGCTACAAAGAAAATAGCCAAAAATCCGATATTTTGATAAAATGTTTTTTTAACCCTACAGAATTTATCCAAAAAATATGCAAATTACGGGATTACGGCATTATTGGGGGGCCCATTTCTAAAAAAACTAGCAATAAACATTTGTTGAATTCCCAATCCCTATAACCCCCCTTTCCCAAAATTCATAAGGAAAACGTTTCCACCTCCCCCCCCCCCATTTTATGGCATCGGATCTTTTACTGAACTTTTGGGTGTTTGGTTTTGACCCCTTACTCCACCCCATGGTATTTAAAATACTGGATATATAAAAATACCAAATTTTTAGTGACAATTAGTCAAAAAATATCGGAATTGTAATTCTTTTGGGCTCACTTCGACGTAGGGGGACTTTATCCTCCATTCCCCCCAAAAAGGAAAGAAATGCTTAAAAAGTTTTTGAATAAATTTTGGGGATATTCCCATGCCATAAACGAGTTTTTTTGTCTAAGTGTAAATTTCTACTAAAAAATAACTTTTTTTTCTTTTGAAAACTCCTTTTACATCCAAAAACAGGGTGCATAAAGGGGGTCCAAATCCACCGCTTTGGCTAATATTTATATTGATTTGGGAAGAGCTTTTTTTTTGACCCCCCGTTTGCCCTTCTTCCCCCCCCAAAACAGGGGGTATGGAAGGACATTGATGACCTCCTCCTGGTGGGGGGACAACATGGGCTGATTTTTTGTAAAATATATAAACAAAAAAAAATTCAACCCAACTTCACTTGGAATTGGCACCTGAAACAATTTCTTTTTTGATGTGTTTTTTTAAACCCGGGATGAGGGATAAAGTTTATCTTTTCCCCCATAAGAAAAAATAGGCACAAAACTCGCTATTAATGGGCCAGCCCCCTCCACCAAAACATGTCCGGAAAACCCCTTTTTTGTGAGTTAACAGAATAAAAAAAAATTTCCATTTTCCAGGGAAATATTTAAGGAACACTCCCAACAAGCTCTTGATAATTGAAAAATCGGGATCCCCGGACAAAATTTTAAACAAAGCTTTTTAAAGGGTTTCTCAAATCCCCAACATAAATTATTAAAATCAAATAAAAACAAAGAAAAACGTACTCCGGATCTAACTTTCCAACAACTTATATTTCTCAGTATGGAAAAAATTTAAATATCATCAAAAGAAACCTTCCCCTTTTTTATATAAAACCTAACATGCGAAAAAATTTTTAAAAGAAAAATCAACTTTTATCGAAAGAGCCCCTTCACTGGTAATACCCTTTTTCCTATTTTATTCTCAACTTAAAACCCCACTTATACCAAATAACTGTTATCATAAAAGGGCTCCATTGCTGCGGACGACTAGTGCATTACTTCAAGTACTTTATCAATACCAAAATTTCACACAACTTCTACAAAAAAAAAAACATAATATTAAAACCGATTAATTGCTGAAACACGTAATGAATTTTCTTATTACCTCAGAAAACTGCCAACTCCAATATGAAAGGCCCAACCCCAATAGTTTAAAAACAAAATTTCGCCACAATAATCTGACCTTCAAAAGCAAGCCACACAGTCCCACTATCACGAAATTTTGCCGAATACCAGCAGGCAATTTGAATCATCCAATCAATGGCATCAAAATTTGTTCATAATCCCAAAAGAGGAGGGGATACAGGAGAAAAATTATTATCGCGAGAGGCTGGTGGATATACAATTGAATACCCGCTTTTCCCCCCCGCCTTTTAAAAAAGACAAGACATTATGTTCCATATTAATATATATTTTACTCTTAAAAATAATATATATAATATAAAAAAAAATATTTATATATTAAAATTAAAATTTTTTTTTTTTTTTTTTTTTTTTTTGGAACATTACTTACTTACCCCATTCTGCTCCCCCTCG
Organism: Phyllomedusa bahiana; assembly: GCA_025379985.1. Classification (NCBI taxonomy): domain Eukaryota; kingdom Metazoa; phylum Chordata; class Amphibia; order Anura; family Hylidae; genus Phyllomedusa; species Phyllomedusa bahiana. The sequence continues at coordinate 36,660 of JAODAL010037228.1, read as the reverse complement.
TCCCCGATTACTTCCACGTGTGTGTTTTTTTTTTTTTAAAAATATCTTTGTGATTTTTTATATAGTGGACTCTGATTTTCTTGTTTGCCAATTTTGGCCTTTAAAAGGAAACACGACCACTTCGCCACCATGATTAAGGAGGATCCCCAAACCGTCGGGGGCAACACCATCATGTTTTCCTCTTTTAGAGTTTTGGGTTTTAAATCGACCAAAAAACACAATTTTTTACCTTTGACAAAAAACGTTTGACTGCTGCTGGAGACCCTTCCGTCGCAAACACTTTTGTATGTTATAATTTGTGTCATTTGATTTTAGATTGCATTAAAAACCCATAGGGGCGTCGCTCGTCTCCCCCCATTGGGCCAAATAACGGCGCCCCTTTTAACTTAGCCAAACACAGACGCGTTTAGAAAATTCCTTTTCCCCATAGAACTCTAAAAGAAAAGTACTCGCGCTCTGATTGGCAAAGCTGGACGAGCCCCCGCCGCTTCAACCAATCAGCTATTTCTGCATTTTTTCTGTATTTTGAACTGTCCCCCTTTGAATATGATTGGCCCAATTTTTTTCCCCTAGAATAAGGGACATTGTCGTTCCTTTTTGATGGTCAATTCCCCCTCCATATTAGAGGACATTGCCCTCCTATTCTGATTGGCTGGTTTTTTGCGACCAATGAAATAGCTTAACCCCTTAAGCCGAACGCCTGAAAAGTATTAAAGCCAGAAAATTTTTAGTTTTGGGCCCCCTTTCGTTTAAACAGTTGTAACTTTTTATTTTTCAATGACGCATGATGGGGCCCTTTTATTGAGACAAGTTGTCTTTTTAAGGGAATAGTTTAAGTCCTTTTAAATAATTGCATATTTTTTTTTTTTTTTACAAAAAATTTTTTTTTTTTTTTTTTAATTTTTTTTTACACCATTCACTTTCACACTTTAAAAACTTGTTAATAATTCTACAGGTTATTACGGGCGGTGGGAACCAAATATGTGTAGGTTTTTTTGTCGGTAATTTATGTAAATTATTTTTTATTAAATATTATTTTTTAAATTTTTTTATTTATTTTTTTTATCTTTTTTTACACTTTTTTGGTTTTTTTGTACTTTTTTTTGACTCCCATGAAGGGAGAACGTTTTAAAAATTTTTTTTTTTTTTTTTTTACACTTAGAATGTATTACATATTTATATATGCTAATACATCTAACTGTGTCTCTGACACACAGTGATTAGGACAGACACAGTGCACCCAATCACTGCTTCTTTCACAGACAACTCTGGGGCCATGCTAGGGCCCCAAGCGACTGGCACCCGTCCCCGAGCCGTTGGGTGACCGGGGGGTTCCATCACCCGCAGAGCAGGGATCCCTTTTGATTGCGCTGGGTAACGCACCGCCGCAATCAAAGGGGGAAAGCATCGGTTGCGGGGGTTTTCCCCCGCTCCCCGATGCCCGCAGGGACTCGGATCGGGGCTGTTTTTCAGCCCCGATCCTACGCAGCGTGGCCCGGGCGCCGCAAACCCCGATGTCTGCAGCGCGTAAAAGACGTCGCGCAGACGAACGACCCGCACCGGGCCGCCGTCAAAAGAGGTGCGCGTCGTTTAAAGGGGTTTTAAAAAATTTGAAAATTTCTGTATTTCCCGGCGATTTTTCCCCATTTCAATTCCCTATGTAGCACCGTCTCCGGGGACAAAAACCCTTTTTTAGGTTTTAACCTTTATTTGTAAAGAAGGTTTTCCTTTTTCTGAAATGTTTTAAACTTCAAACCCGCACGGGGCTGACGCCGAGTTTCAGAGCGCCCATCCTCCATAGACTATAATGGAAAGTACTCGCGCTCTGATTGGCGGGGTAGCCAAGCCACCGCTAGCTCAGCCACAGCTCTTTTCTGTCTTTTTACGATTTTTAACTTTCCCGCCTTTGATTTTGATTGGCCAAACCTCCATAGGAATAAGGACTTTGTCGCTCCCATTTTGATTGGGTTAATACTCCTTTAAGGTTTAGAATGGGGCCCCTGTCGCTCCATTTTGATTTTTCCAAACTTCTCCCTAGGATATAATGGGGCTTTGCGCTCCTATTCTGATTGGCTGGCTTTTGCCCACCAATGAAATAGCTTAAACAATTTTTAATTACTGTATTTCCCGCAATTCTTCTATTTCAACCCCTATGTAGCGCCGCCGCGACAAACGCGTTGTTCGGGTTTTTTACTCTTTTTTTGTAAAGAAGGGTTCGCTCTTTTTTCTGATAAAGTTTTAACTTAATAAAAAAAATTTTTTTTTTAATACTTCATGCCGCACGGCGCTGAGTGCCGAATTTCAGGCGCCATCTCTCCAAGACTATAAGGGAGAAGTAGCTCCGCTCTGATTTCTGGGATAGCCAAGCCACCGCTAGTCACCAAACACTTTTTTTCTGTCTTTTTTTCTGTATTTTGAACTGTCCCCCCCTTTTTATTTTGATTGGTCCAAACTTCTCCTAGGATATAAGGACTTTTTGCTCCTATTCTGATTTTTAATACTCCCTTTTATAGGTTAGAATGGGCCACTGTCGCTCCTATTCTATTGGTCCCCCAAAATTTCCCCCAGGATATAATGGGGCTTTTTCCCCCTATTCTGATTGGCTGGCTTCTGCCACCATGAAATACTTAAAAAATTTGAATTACGTATTTCCCGCAATTTTCCCCTATTGCAATTCCCTATGAGCGCCGGTCCCCGGGGACAAAGCGTTGTTCGGGTTTTAACTGCTTTTTTTTTAAAAAAGGGGCGGCTCTTTATCTGAAAGTTTTACACTTTTAAAAAAATTATTTTTTTATTAATACTTCATGCCGCACGGCGCTGAGTGCCAGATTTCAGTGCCCCACTCTCCTAGACTAAATGGAGAAAAATAGCCCGCGCTCTATTGGGTGGGGGTAGCCAACACCCTTTACTCAGCCAATCACTCTTTTTTTGTCTTTTACTGTATTTTGAATTATCCCCCGTGGGTTCGAATTTTCTAAACTTCCCTAGACAAATGGTCTTGTCGCTCATTTTATTTGGTCAATAATTCTCCTAGAGAAGGGGCTTGTCGCTCCATTCCGATTGCTGAGCAACCCAAATCCCCGTAGCTTAACCAAAACAGCTCTTTTAGCATTTTTTCTGTTTTTTTAATATCCCGCCGTGGATTCGATTGTCAAACTTCCCCCCATTTTAAGTTCACTGTCGCTCCTTTTTTGATTTTCCTGTTTATGCCGACCAATCAAATAGCTTTCTGAATTTAATTACGTATTTCCCGGCAATTTCCAATATCCAATTTTTTGAATTAGAATTGGAAAGTGATTTTTTTTTCTGCTTTTTATTTTTTAAGGTTTCACCTTTCCCAGAATTTAAAAACCCTTTATAAAGGCGATTTTTTTTATTCATACTCCCCACCGACATCTTAATGATTTCTCGCTGTTCCAGCCTGTTTTTCGGCCAGTCCCCAAGGCGCCTAAGTCCCCACTGCGCCCATGTCCCCGCACTGTGCCCCACAACCTGGGGAGGGGGCAGGAACTTTTTCCCCCCATGTTAAATCACCTCTTCGGACGGCGAATCTTCGGCGCAGCGCCGCACTGCGCCTCAGTCCCCGCACTGCGCCTAACACACTGGCGAGGCGTGGCGGACTTTTCCCCACATGTATGAGTGCGCTACCTCCGGTGGCGAATCATAGGCGCAGCGCTGCACTGCGCCTCGGTCCCCGCACTGCACCTAACACACTGGCCAGGCGCGGCGGACTTTTCCCCCGCTGTATGACCGCACAAAACCTCCGGCGCCGAATCCTAGGCGCAGCGCCGGGCACTGCGCCTCGGACCCGCACTGCGCCTAAAACCACAGGCGAGGTGGGGCCCGGACTTTACATTGTATGTATGAGCGCGCCCCGGCCCCGACATAAATCAGGCGCAGATTCCGCCGGAAAACTGGCGAAAAGGTGCGCCCCGACCCGGCGAGCTTCATACATGTGGCCCTGTGTTTTTTCACTTTATACCTGGAGAGGTGAGTGCTGCGATATTTTTGGATGATATATATATATATATATATATATATATATATATATTGTAACAGAGTGCCTGGACTGGTAATAGAGGGAAGGTATATCTGCCCAAGATTCCTAAGGTCTGCCAGGTAAACAGCAACCAGAATTAGAAGTGTCAGATCTAAAAGATCTCTTGTTTAGGGTTTAGTAAAACCCCTTTGCAAGAGCGGGTTTGCTGGAGGGGGGATAGCGAGGGTGGGCCCCACTCCACCTGGACAGTCCGGGTGTTGGGCGGTCTAATGAGGTCCAGGTGGGTCCGCCTTATATAAGGCCCAAATTTGCAGGCACACACTCTCTCAGCCTGGGAACAGGTTATCTGCCAAGAGCCTGTGAGAGAACTTTCTTGTGGTATGAATTTGCGTTATGATATGGTGACTGGTATTAGGCCAGCACTGTGATAGAGAGGTATCCCTGATGTTTAGTTAGAGCCAGACAGGCATAGGATCTGTTTTGTTTGTTTTGTTTTATTCTATACCACAAACTGACAATAAAACTGACAGCGGTCAGTTTTAAACAAACTTCTGTTGTCGTCTGGACTTCTGTGCCGCTGACTCGTGCCCGTCTACCCAGGAGATGATCACACCGCTACCTAATCCCTTACTATATATATATATATTATATATATATAATATATATATTATACATACATACATGCATGCATGCACACAAGGCGGGTTGAAAAAGTGTTCCTACCTCTTGAACTTTTCCTAATTTTTAAATGTTACAGCCACAAACTTACCGTATATACTCGAGTATAAGCCGACCCGAGTATAAGCTGAGGCACCTACTTTTGCCACAAAAAACGGGACAGCTTATTGACTCGAGTATAAGCCTAGGGTGGAAAATGCAGCGGCTACTGGTAAATATCAAAAATAAAAATGGATACCAATAAAATTACATAGGCGGTTTAATTACCCCATAGGCAGATATATGTCCCTCATAGGCAGGTATAGGCAGTTTAATGTCCCCCACAGACAGTTATAGGCAGGTATATGTCCCCCACAGGCAGTTATAGGCAGGTTTATGTCCCCCATAGGCAGTTATAGGCAGGTTTATGTCCCCCATAGGCAGGTTTATGTCCCCCATAGGCAGTTATAGGCAGGTTTATGTCCCCCATAGGCAGTTATATGTCCTTATAGGCAGGTAATAGGCAGGTTATAGGCAGGTATATGTTCAAATAGGTAGGGTATAGGCTGGGTATAGGCTGGGTATAGGCAGGTATAGGCTAGGTATAGGTAGGGTATAGGCTAGTATAGGTTGGGTATAGGCTGGGTATAGGCAGGTATAGTCTGGTATAGGCTAGGTATAGGCAGTTAATAGGCTGGTATAGGCAGGTAATAGGCAGGTATAGGCAGGTATAGGCTGGGTATAGGCTAGTATAGGCTGGTATAGACTAGGTATAGTCAGGTATAGGCTAGGTATAGTCAGGTATAGGCTAGTATAGGCAGGTATAGGCTGGGTATAGGTCGGGTATAGGCTTGTATAGGCTGGTATAGGGTAGGTATAGGCTGGGTATTGGAAGGTATAGGCTAGGTATAGGCTGGTAATAGGCAGGTATAGGCTAGGTATAGGCAGGTAATAGGCAGGTATAGTCTAGGTATAGGCTGGTATAGGCTGGTATAGGCAGGTATACGCTAGGTATAGTCAGGTATAGGCTGGTATAGTCAGGTAATAAAAAAAACAAACAAACACTCACTTACCTGGCTCCCCGCTGCTCCGTCTCCCTCGCCGCTCCGCCTCCTCGCTGTCCAGCCTCCCGCGCGCTCTCTTCTGTCTTCTTCCCAGCACAGGCGGGTGATATCATCAGGCTGCGCACGCAGCGTGATGATGCGGCCGTCCGGAGTCCACTGCGGCTACTGGTAAATATCAAAAATAAAAATGGATACCAATAAAATTACATAGGCGGTTTAATTACCCCATAGGCAGATATATGTCCCCCATAGGCAGTTTAATGTACCTCAAAGGCAGTTATAGGCAGGTATATGTCCCCCACAGGCAGTTATAGGCAGGTTTATGTCCCCCATAGGCAGTTATAGGCAGGTTTATGTCCCCCATAGGCAGGTTTATGTCCCCCATAGGCAGTTATAGGCAGGTTTATGTCCCCCATAGGCAGTTATATGTCCTTATAGGCAGGTAATAGGCAGGTTATAGGCAGGTATATGTTCTAATAGGTAGGGTATAGGCTGGGTATAGGTAGGTATAGGTAGGGTATAGGCTAATATAGGCTGGGTATAGGCAGGTATAGTTTGGTATAGGCAGGTATAGGCAGGTATAGGCTGGGTATAGGCTAGTATAGGCTGGTATAGGCTAGGTATAGGCTGGTAATAGTCTGGTATAGGCAGGTATAGGCTAGGTATAGGCAGGTAATAGGCAGGTAATAGGCAGGTATAGGCTAGGTATAGGCAGGTATAGGCTAGGTATAGGCTGGTATAGGCTAGGTATAGGCAGGTATAGTCAGGTATAGGCAGGTATAGTCAGGTAATAAAAAAAACAAACAAACACTCACTTACCTGGCTCCCCGCTGCTCCGTCTCCCTCGCCGCTCCGCCTCCTCGCTGTCCGGCCTCCCGCGCGCTCTCTTCTGTCTTCTTCCCGGCACAGGCGGGTGATGTCATCAGGCCGCGCACGCAGCGTGATGATGCGGCCGTCCGGAGTCCACTGCGGCGCAGGGAGCGCTCGCTCTCTGCTCCGCAGTGGTATCTTCCCCTCTATGCGCTCCGGAGGAGTCGCATACAGGGGAAGAGATCGCCGACAGCGACGTGCCACGGCAGTGCCCGTCGTTGTCGGCCATGCTCGGGATTCTGCTATATGCGCTCCCTGAGGAGTCGCATATAGCAAGAAGTGTCCCTGCCGGCGCACGGGCCATCGCAGCGCCCGAGCGCCGACAGTGACTCGAGTATAAGCCGAGGTAGAGTTTTTCAGCTCATTTTTTGGGCTGAAAAACTCGGTTTATACTCAAGTATATAAGGTAAATGTATTTTATTGATATTTTATGTGATAGAGCCACACAAAGTGGCAAGTATTTCTGAAGTGTAAAGAAAATGGTACAAGCTTTCCCCTTGCTGTGGGGAGACTTTGCTTTAGCAGGTCCTGGGAAGCTGGTCAGAGTTGATGGGAAGATGGATGGAGATAAAAATAGGGCAGTTCTGGAGGAATACCTGTTAAAGGCTGCCAAAGACCTGAGATTGGGACATAGATTCACCTTTCAGCAGGACAACGACCCTAAACATACAGCCAAAGCTACAATGTAATGATTTAAATCAAAGCATATTAATGTGCTAAATGCCATTGAGAATCTGTGGCATGACCTGAAAATTGCTGTTCACAAATGTTCGCCAACTAATCTGACTGAGCTAGAGCTATTCTGTGAAGAAGAATGGGCAAAAAATTCCAGCCTCTAGATGTGCAAAGTTGGTAGAGACATCCCCCAACAGATCTGCAGCTGTTATTGCAACTAAAATTGGTCCTACAAAGTGTTGACTCAGGGGGGTGAATACGTGTTCACAACATACTTTTTAGTTTTTTTATTTAGATGTATCATTTTCTTTACACTTCAAAAATAATTGCTACTTTGTGGTGCTCTATGACATAAAATGTCAATAAAAAAACATCTGTTTGTGGCTCTAGCATCTAAAAATGAGAAAAAAATCAAGGGGTATAAATACGTTTTCAATTCACTATGAAAAAAAATTATATATATATATATATATATATATATATATATATATAATATATATATATATATATATATATATATATATATATATATTCATTCATACAGTGAATTGAAACAGTATTTACATATACAGGCAGTCCCCGGGTTACAAACAGGATAGGGACTGTAGGTTTGTTCTTAAGTTGAATTTGTATGTAAGTCGGAACAGGTATATTTATTACATGTAACTCCAGCACAAAGGGTTTTTTTCAGTTTTGGATAGTGCAGGGAAGGGTCTTTACATTTGAATTGCTGTCTGTGTCCCTGTTAAGAAGATTTCACCTGATTTTCACCTCATGTGCTGCTATGGCATGCTGGAACTTGTCGTTCCACAGTTCTAACTACTGTGGAACATAGAACTACAAGTGCCAGCACGCCCCATAAGTCTCCGTTTGTAACTAGGGGACAGATGCAAGTTGGAGCGGTGTAAGTCGGGGACTGCCTGTATATAAAATTGATTTGATGGCATACCATATTAAAGAACAAATGATTTATGACATCTTGGGCAGTATGTGATAGAAAAAAGTGTGAACACAGCTCACCAGATACTTCGGGAAAAGCAGGGTACGTGAATCCTCCTGTTCAGGGCACGGTGCAATGGGAATCATCCGGCTGGAGATGAAATGGTGAATACAAGGAAAACTGTAGTAATCCAGCACTCGTACACGCAGGATGTTGGAAAAATGAAGAAGGTTCACTCTTTAATGAAGAAAAGAACTATAAAATCATGGTAAAAACATCCAAAACACCACAAAGTTGACGCGTTTCAGGCTAAGGGCTGAAAGATAAGCCTGAAACGCGTCAACTTTGTGTGTTTTGATGTTTTTTACCATGATTTTATAGTTCTTTTCTTCAATAAAGAGTGAACCTTCTTCATTTTTCCAACATCCTGCGTGTACGAGTGCTGGATTACTACAGTTTTCCTTGTATCTTGGGCAGTATGTTAAAGGAATAGGATAGGAATGCATTGAATAGTCTAATGAATATATACATGTGTATGCCATCCCCTCCTAAACACAAACAAAGTCGAGTCACATTATTATGACCTAATGTGAATTAATATTCAGAGTAACTGCTGCATGCAGCACAGGCAGCAACTAGACGGAGTGACTCAATAAGGTCCCGGTAGGTTGTCACAGGAATCTGGATTCATGATGACTGCAGTGCATTGCACAGATGCCGGAGGGTGTGTGGGGGAAGATCCATATGATCAAGGTGGTCCCACAGATGCTCAATTGGATTTATGTCTGGAAAAGTAGGGGCCAGAATAGTACTTGGAAGTCTTGGTTATGCCCTTTCAAGCAATGTTGGACATTTGTAGACGTGTTATATGTCGTATTGTCATGTTAGATGATCCTGGTTTATGTAATCTGCAAGGATGGAGTTAAATATCCAAATTGATTGAGAGTGACTTCCATGTGGATAAGTGGGCCCAGAAAATACCACAAAAAAATTCTCCAGACCATAATGCTGCCATCACCAGCTAGTGTTCTGGTTGTCGGATATTTGTTTCCTGAGGTTTCTCTTTCGACATGCCGACATCCATGCTTTCAATGAAGCAGAGAATATGACTGATCAGAAAAGTCAACCCTTTACAAAACAGCGGTGATCCAATTGCAATATTGTTGTGAAAATGAATGCCTTTTCTAGCAATGAAACTTGATTAGCAGAGGTGCAGTGACAATCCGTCTGTTTCAGAGCCTCATAAGCAGTAGGATTTGATTTACTGTTGTTTTAGGCACACGTCTGGTAGCCCCCTGGTACATTTCGGTTGTGAGTTTCTCCAAAGTAGTATGTCGGTCCACCCTTGCCCACCTTCTAAAGCATCCTTATCCTATCCCTTTAACATGCTCTTAGATGTCAGAAATCAGTTGTTGTTTAACATGGTATGCCATTAAACTACACTATCCCAAACTTCGGTGACAGAAGAAGAATGGATTTTTTTTTCCAGAATGTTTTTATTGGATTTTAAGGAAACATTTTCAAACAAATGAAAGGACCAACCTGGTCCAACAAAGGTTCCGTAGAAACATAGCGGTAATATGCAGTGTATGCTTGTATAACAATTTGAGACATGCTGGTATATGTTTGATACACAGTAATTGGAGCTTGAACAAAGTACAACAAAAAACTATGCCCCGGTTCATAGAATTTGGGACCTCCAGAACCATTGGTACAATATTCAAGAGACAAGCTGAGAGAATGTTTCTGACTGACTCCTCGGTATCTGACCATGTCAATCTTCATAGCGTGATGGAGGGCTTTTCCACACATGTCATATAGTATGCCACCAAACCCTTCAAGGAATCCAATCCAGAAGTCAAAGATTCTACAGATACCGGCAAATGCTTCCTTGAAGCTTGGTAGAGTGATGTACAAGAAAACTGTTTCTTTAGTGATAAAATCATTGGCATGCGTGTAGTGCACATCAGTAAAGGTATTTTCAAAGCATAACTGTAGGCAATATCTGAAAAAAACTTATAATAAACTGCATTGGATCCACGCCCCCCAGCAACTCCCCGAAACAAAATCAGTGGCATGGTTCCATCCAAACCTCCCGACATGTCACCAGGGCCGCCAGAGGAGCCAGAAGAATGGATTTTTTGATATTTTTTATTGTAATTTTTTAAGATAATCCTCTTTTTTGGTTCATAATATTAACTCCGTTTATACTCTATCATCTATCCACTTCCAATACGGAAACGTTACAAATACACAGAAGTACAAATACACAAAATTTCTATACAAATGGAAAATTCTATTTTTGGATTGACCATTTAGAAATGTCTGTCTTAGCTTGTTCACAAAAAATCTAAGCACATTCCTGTTTGTAAATTTTAACTATGTGATATTTCAATAACTACAAGTATAATATAGATAATAATAAGTACTAATATAATGTGGATAACTTTCAATAAATGGAGGTAAAAAAAAAGTTTCCACCTTTTGTATGCAGACATGGTAGAAAAAAAAAATTTTGTTATATTAACTAGTGTGAACTAATATATTCAAAAAGGCTGATTGGAAATGAACTGGGACCCTGCAGCCCCACTTATTGGACATAGCGTTCCTTAACCCCTTAACGACCACCCACTGTCTTTTGATGGTGGGCAGTGCAGGTCATTCATTAATCTAACTAGTTATTAATTGTGAAATGGTGAATTGTGTAAAAAAAAAATATATATATATATATATTTTTTTTAAAACTGTGTTAAACATTCTGCAATAATTTATAAGTGAACTTAAACTATTCCCCCAAAAAGAACAACTTGTCCCAAATAAAACAAGGCCTTATACAATTGCATCATTGAATATATAAAAAAAAAGTTACGACTGTTGAAACGCAAGGAGGCAAAAACTAAAAAAATGTGCTGGTCATTAACTACTTTTTAGGCGTTTGGCTTAAGGGGTTAATTCACATCTGACTCACTAAGGCCTGCAATGTGAATGGTATTAATGCCAACCAGATATTGATCGGCATACAGCTGTTCCTGGATGTTTGCCCCTCATACAGTATACATCCTACATCCAGTAGGTAGTACTACAGAGTCCTAGCTCATTTCCCTTAAGCCTTTTTTAATATATTTACATTTCAGTGGAGCAACTAATGTTATATAAGTCTCCACATATCTAAATAGTGTCTCTCCTTAATTAGGAACATTACGCCTTTCAAGTTACAGTGAACTAAGTCACGGCTACTGACCTTTCTATAACTTCTATCCAGCATTCAGGAATCTGAGATACAGCTGTTGCAGGATGCTAAACGCTTCACATATCTACTTGAGCAACAACAACGTGAACTAGAAAAAGCAGACCAGTTCCCCGAGGGATCAAACACTGAAGTGTCCAGAATGAGACAGCAATTGCTGAAATATAACAACAACCTGAATGAAGCTGAAGAAAGGGAATACCATCTTCAGTATAAGCTAGAATGGTAAGTGGCTATAAAAACTTGTTACTTGCTTGCTTCAACAAATCATTTGTGGCCAATAGGAGTAGTATGGGCCAGAGGTAATTAAAATGACGGTACCCCTAGAAAATTTTGAAAATAGCATCACAGGTGTCTTCAAACTGATCAGTCAGTCTGCCTATTTAAAAGGTAAAAAGTAGTCTTTGTGCTTTTTGGTATCATGGTGTGTACCACACTGAACATGGACCAAAGGAAGCTAGGAAGGAGAGAGTTATCTCAGGAGGTTAAAAATAAAGTTATGGACAAACATGTTAAAGGTAAAGGCTATAAGACCATCTTCAAACTGCTTGTTGTTCCTGTTATTACAGTTGCACATAGTATTCAGAAGTTTAAGGTTTATAAGACTGTAAACAGCCTCACTGGATATGGCCACAAGAGGAAAATTGATGACAAATTAAAGTGACAGATATTGAGAATGATAACCAGAAAGTCCAAAACAACGTCCAAAGAGATTTGAAGTAAACTCCAAGGGCAAGGTATCATCAGCGTCAGATCTCATCATCTGTTGCTGCCTTTGCCAAACTCGACTTAATGGAAGATGACCAAGGAGAAAACGACTGTTGAAACCTATATGTATTATTACTTTAGTCAATTTCAAGCTATTTCAGTGACCAGTGTGAATTTTTCTTTCTTTAACAAAAGGGTACCTACAATTTTTCGTTGTAGCCTTTGCGCGTTTAATAAAATTTTAAAAATGCTGCAGTGCAGTGGGGGAGATATACTAAACAAAATGCACCACAATTGTTAGATTGCTCAAAACAACCAGTTTGCACCCGACGTGTTGTGTGTTTTTATAATATATATATTTCAACAATTTCGAAAACATGTTAGAAAAAGTGTCATGGCAAAAAGGTGTGATAAAAAGCTCCAAAGACATGCGGCATTATTTTGAACAAATGACAAATGTATGCCACTCATAAGTGACATTGGAAAGGTAGCCAAAAATGTGTGCCAAATTGATCATGTTGTGTGCGCCATTTTAATAATTACAATGCAATTTGCTCCATTTGCTTTAATACATTTTGCCCGTTGTTTTCACTCCAGATCTGCAGAGACACTTTACAACATACCGTAATTAATTTTTGTCTGTGGCCACTTGTTAGATACTTTTAACTGTAAGAATGGCTACTATTAAAATTATTTGGCAGCACTCATTTTAACAGAAAAGAAAAATGGAAATGGGCAAGAAATTTGTACTATTGAAAATCCATCAAGAATATAACATCTCCATTGTTTTTTTTTCCATTGTCAGCATCAAAGAGCACTACTTTCTTAACTCATTTCTTTCTTTAGATAGCAGAGGCCATCTCCAATGAGGATTACAGGGACAAAATTGCTGATGATGCATTATCAATGTCACCTCGCTGACTGATTGCTAATGTTAAATAGCCCATATTTGTGGGTTCTTTCTAATGAACTTAAAGGGGTATAATAATTGCTCAGTCTGTTGTCAATTATTAAAAAAGTAAAAAAACTTACCTTGTAAACCTGCTGGTTTGAGCGCTGCAGCTGTCCTATTTATGCTGGCTGACGACGTCACCTTTCATTCTTCATAGACCTCAGCCAATTCACAGGGACAGCAGTCATGCCATGAGATTGCTGCGTACTGCTGGACTTTTGATAACTGCATGTCATATAAAGATGAAGGTACGTTACAGCCAGCATTAAATAGGAAGCTGCACGCTCAAACCCAGGTTACAATGGGAATTTTTTTTTTTATTATTTTTTTTATTTTTTTTTAAATACACACGATTGATAGCCAGTTTTTACTTTCGGGAATATACATTTGGTTCTTAGAAAAACCCACAATTATTTTGCTATTTAACACCGCAATCAGTCACGGAGTGACATAATGATAGTGTGTCACCAGCATTTTTTGTCCCTGGCGTTCCCTTTGAGATGGCCTTCTGTATCTGGACCAGAGAGATAAGTAATACATTTTTGTCTTGAGATTAGAAGAAACTTTCAGAAAATATGTTCTATTCTTGATAAATTTCCAACAGCACAAATTTTTTGCCTAGTTTGATTATTTTTTTTTTTTAGTTAAAATGAGTACTGCTGAATAATTTCAATAGTAGCCATTTTTACTGTTTTTGTTTATATCTTTAGGCTATCTACACTGCACAGGAATACAATCGTATCTTTGGCGCTTTTAGTTTTTTAAAAGCGCTGAAGATACGATCGTTCGTGCAGCCCTATAGACGGCAATAGAAAAGACGAGCTGCAGTCTTCACAGCTCGTCTTTTGGTGCCCGCGTATTATACAACATGTTGTATAATACGCTGTCGCTTTTAGTTTTCTTGGTGTCTTAGCATACAATACAATTGAGTGACGTAAAAAAAAATGAAAAGCGACCACGGTTTTTGTACTAAGTGTGACAAGAACCGCGGTCCTGCATTGGAGAAAAATGGCCGCTTTCAGGACGTTTTTTGTCTGATGCAGTGTAGACATAGCCTTAATCAGGCCCCAAAGAACCCAGAAGCAGTTATTACTTTTTTTACACTCTTTTAATGCTTAAAAAATAGTCTTGTCTATTTTAATCAGTTCTTGTTTTCTTCATGATCTAACAGTGCTGAAGCACCTGGTCTTTGAACTTTGCAAGATGCTGTTTTTATGGTTGTTGTGTGTGCATAGGTTGACACCCACCATCACTGGTTTGACAGTGTGAAGGAAAGCACATTAATAAGGGGAATAGACAACACCTATATGAAAAAATGGGCAATATATCTAAAGTAATAGTACTGGTGATGGTATAAATATACCAATACACTCCAAAAAAAACATCACCACAACCAAAATAATAAAAAATTATACATTTTATTAGATCAATTAAAACCAGATAAAAAATAATCCCACCTATGTACAGAAAATATATCAACACCTAATCCAGAATCCAATCATATATCACTATATATGATTAACAAATATATAAACAACTATGTAAATACATGACCATACATGATAATGTAAAAAAAGTGATACACACAATAACATAAACAGAGTAGAAATACTGAACCTGCAATAGATCAATGGACAGGGCTGCAAACCCCAAATTTATGGATTAGGTGTTGATATATTTTCTGTATACAGGTGGGGTTATTTTTATCTGGTTTTAATTGATCTTATAAAATGTATAATTTTTTATTATTTTGGTTGTGGTGACGGTGTTTTGGGAGTGTAATAAGGGGAATAGTTGTCAATTTGTTCATACATTTCCAGGAAGAATAACAGAAGAATGACACAATGAGAGTTATAAGACAAGATGATCGGAATGATCTCAAGGCAAATTTAAGTATTTCTAGAACAGACATGTTAGGAGAGATGGCAAGCAAAATAAAAACCATTTACTGTGAATGTTTACTAAAAAAAACCCCATGAACTTTAAATATGACCTCTAGAAAATTTTAGTTTATATAACTTGATATTAAATACAGGGCAGTATTCTCCAAAACTATGAGGTGGTGTACTAAATAAATGAGTGTTGCATGAACAGTTTATAAGAAGTGGAACTCCGCACAAATTTACTGGTCTGCAGAACCGTGTGCCAACAATTCAATTTTCAGCTTACATAAACCATGGAAAAACATCAAGACCATTAAGCAATTTTGATATTCACTGGATTTACTGGATGTAATTAATTTTAGATGTAAAGTGCCCAGTCTGTAAGAGATCAATTTATCATATTTGAAACATAACAAAATGTTGCTGTGGAAGTAGTAGAAAATGTATTTATTAAAGCGGTATTCCCATCTCATTGACTAGCTTTAAACATGTAGGTAAAGGTAAAGAAAGACTATTACCAAATACACTGCTGGTCTGATTTTTTGTTTCATTTCATAGATGCAGCGGGTTATCTATCCTTTCTGTTTACATATGGTTTATTAGATTAGTAACCACCTTTATGCTCTATCAGCAATGTCTTATCAACCGATGGGTCTTAGTATCTTGAGCAAAGAGGTGGTCTGTAACTTTGGAACCCACCTAAAAACAAGCAGGATAGATAACTTGCTATATCTTTGAAGTGAAGCAACATCAGAACAGAAAATAATTTATTAAGAATATTTATTGACATTTCCCTAGATGTTTAACGCTAATCATGAGATGGAAAAAAAACCTTAAATACCCCATACAGTATTAGACATGGTGTGATTGTCCTTTTCCCTGTATTATTTCTAAAAATGCTATCAATCTTTACTCTCATGGATGATTAGTTAATCAAGGATGGGAAATCCTATATAAGATGCCCTGATATTTCTGTTTATACTATATTTTTACCACATAATTACATATATTAGTATGATGTAATAGTTCTTCCTAGTATTCCTCATCCTTGTTGGGGGAAATGTTGTCACTGCTTATTCCAGTCTTAAAAAGTCAAAGTGAATTAGAAACAATAGTGTGAGTCAAATTACAGTGTACCTAGAGGACAATACATTTTTGTGTATTCAGCATTATCAAGCACGCTTTTAATATCCTATGACTTAATTGGCTCTAGATCTATGGAGGGAAATGTCAAGCATTCTTCTTCACACATGTAATGGACAAGCAGCAATTGTTGTGGTCTTTAAACTTTCCGTACTTCTGGAAAAACTGAGAATTCATGTAGTATTCTATCTAGTGAACGAAGCACTGACCTTTTCAGGAAACCTGCCAGTAAAGCTGAGCACATTGTAAATTCTTTTGTTCAAGTCTTTAATGTAAATTGTCAATCTCTAGCTGTCTTAGCATAGCGAAAATGACCTCAGATATTTGTACACTTGTAGATTTCAGCTCAATACCAAGTCATACATGTTTCATTATATTTTGTAAAAATTCTGCACAGTTGTAGTTTCACAGCAGCTATATTGTATACATTAAAGGGGTTTTCTCACTACAAACATCATATCTGTAATGATAGGGACAATAAAAAAGCACTTTTGCAATTGGTTTATATTACCTAAAACATTTATGGATGTCCTGCGCTCTCTGTGCTTACTCTCCCCTGAGCTGAGTGAAACAGGCTGCCTGTGCTTGCCACTGCTCCTCTCCCAGTGACAGCTCTAATGTAAAGGATCTGGGCAATTACTGAGTCTCTTTAGCTGCTAGATTCACTCCCCCACCCACCTACATACCCTTATGCACTCTGCTCCCCCCCCCCATATAACACCCCCGTATACACTGGGCTCTCCCCACCCATATAACACATCCTTATACACTATGCTCTCCCCACCCATATAACACACCCTTATACACTCTGCTACACAAACCCATACAACACATCATTATACACTCTGCTCCCATCACCCATATAACACAGACTTATACACTCTGCTCCCACCACCCATATAATACACCCTTATATACTCTGCTCCTCCAGCCACATAACACAATCTTATACACTCTGCTCCCCCCACCCATATAACACACCCTTATACACTCTTCTCTCCTCACCCATATAACACACCGTTATACATTCTGCTCCCCCACCCATTTAAAACACCCTTAAACACTCTGCTCCTCCCACTCATATAACATAGCCTTATGCACTCTGCTCACACCACCCATATAACACACCCTTATTCACTCTGCTCCCTCCACCCATATAACACACCCTTATACACTCTGCTCCTCCCCATATAACACAATTTTATACACTCTACTCCCTCCACCAATATAACACAGCCTTATACATTCTGCTCCCACCACCAATATAACGCACTCTTATGTACTCTGCTCCCACCACCATTATAACACAGCCTTATACATTCTGCTCCCACCACCAATATAACACACCCTTATGTACTCTGCTCCCTCACCCATATAACACACCCGTAAACACTCTTCTCTCCCTACCCATATAACACACCCTTATACTCTCTTCTCCCCCCACCCATAAAACACATCTTTATACACTCTGCTCCCCCCCACCCATATAACACACCCTTAAATAATCTGCTCCTCCCACTCATATAACACACTCTCAAACACTCTGCTCCCCCATCCTTATAACACAGCCTTATACACTGTGCTCCAATCACTCATATAACACAGCCTTATACACTCTGCACCCACCACCCATATAACACACCCTTATAAACTCTGCACCCAACACCCAGATAACACACCCTTATACACTCTACTCCCCCATATAACACACCCTTATACACTCTGCTCCCCCCACCCATATAACACACCCTTAAACACTCTGCTCTCCCTCACCAATATAACACACCCTTATACACTTTGCTCCACCACCCATATAACACAACCTTAAACACTCTGCTCCCTCCCCATATACAACACCCTTATAAACTCTGCTCCCCCCATTTAACACACCCTTATACACTCTGCCTGATAAAAGAGGGAGAGCAGCTTGCATTTTCACATTTGTTTAATCATTTCAGGCTGTATGTATAACTGTTCACACCAATGCAGGTGTTCTGGTGGCAAGGATTGCTTGTGGAGCCTGGGAGGGAGGTGACTATCACAGCTCTCCAGGCATGATAACTGACCACTGGAGAGCTGTTACATCCACTCCTTCCCACTGCTCACACAGGATGAAGAAAGTACATCAGGAGTGAGCAGGAACAGGGAGAGGGTGTGATGATGTCACCACTCTTCATTGAGGGGAGACACAGCATACTGGGAGGAGAGACTCACTACTGGGTTTGAAAATCTAAGTTAATGAAAAAGCTCAGATGAATGCACAAGCCTGTAGTGAGAAAACCCCTTTAAGTTAGTAATGGGAATTTGGAATGACAATGGTTATGAAACTAACCTAATACATTTAAAAAAAACAACCAGTGTTTGGTAATAAAACTGTGGTAATGCAGACAGCAACAAAAAAATAAACAATTCTATATCTGTGTGTGTGCGCTATAGTCCAGATACATGGTGGTGCCTTGGAATTGAAAAGGAACCAGTCCTTTAGTCACACAATATACACTCAATTTTTCAAAAGAATTTCTGGGCTACAACATCAAAGTTCACACGTTAGGCTAGGTCTACACAGCTTATGAAAAAATACCATCGGAAAGCATTGTATCATTGCTGGACCATGGGAGAACTGCAGTTTTTAGCACAGATTTGCGTAAGAGCTACATTCAGTTTTCAGATTTGCCATCGGCCCCGTACATTCTATGTATGGGACCAACAGCAAATCTGAGCAAAATCCGACGGAATATACAGCATGTTCTCGGAGTAGCAAAAAAATCTTTCCAAGGTAAGCTTTCGAATAAATTTATGCATATCTTTAAATAAAACAAACTGATCTACCCTATTGGGGCAAAAATTAAGGCCTTTTTGCAGTACATTACCTCTGAATGTTTTAAAACATATTGGAACAATTTAAAATTTTTTACAAAATTTATTTTAATATTTCGGTGTTTGCCTCCAGAAGCTCCTTTTTGTCTTGGCGCCGTAAAATGTATCTTCATCTACTAGGTCCTCCCTACAGCCACTTCTAGGAATTTTCGCTTTCTTGCTGAAAATTGTATCTGTGCTTACAAGGGTTCTACTGTGATATGATGCACATTTAGGACTGTTTTGAGTCCTAAAAAAGACTGTGAACATTCATTTTCTATTAATACCGGGGAAGATATATTATCCTTTAACGATCGTGAAGGTGTAATAGCGATAATTTGTGAACTTTGTGTACGTGGTAAAATAATCTGTGCACAAGGTAAAGCAACTTGTGAATCCTGTAGGAAAACATATGTAATAGGCTGTGCACAAGAAATCGAAGAATCCACAATTGATACATTTGATAGAATTGGCATTTCTTCAGTGATCTGAGTTGAATGATTAGCAAAATAAAAAGTAGATATAGTCAAGGAAAGAGGAGGTGAATAAACTGAATCATCAGAAACATCATGTAAGGCGAATTCTTTTGAAATCACCTTGTTTGTATTATTCATCAGAGAAGAATTCTGAATTGACGAACAGGGCTGAATAGGCTGTAGAGAAACAAGATTTTTATCAAGTACAGAGGAAATATCGGCTTTATCCGATATGATTCCTAAAATATTCTTTTCTACGGACTTTATTCTTACAAGGTCTCTATTTTCAGGAGTAGTATTTCTTGGTATTCTATGACTTCTTTTAGCTGGATTATACCAATTACTGTTAGGCCCGGTTCACATGGCTTATTGCCGATGTAATTGCGGAGGGCAGGGTGGGGGGGCGGCAGATCGCCAGCCCCATAGACATGCATTATCCACGGCGCGTATTCACCGAGCCGGGAGGAGAGCCGGAATCCATCTCTATGAGAACTGTAGATTACCGTAATGGCTGGCACAGATTCCAGCCGTATTGCAGCGCAGTACAGCGTGCAATACGGCTGGAATCCGTGCCCGAAATAAGCCTTGTGAACGGCCCCTTATAAAACCACATTTTTTGGAGAATCAGACAAAGAAAGTCTTGTTGATCTTATGTTTGACCCTGTAGAATAGTCTGAATGGCGTCTAACAATGTGCAGTGTGTTTTACATTGTTTTCTATGTAAAATACGCATCGGTGTTCAAACCAGTGATCGGCAATTCGTTTTTTACATGCGTCTTTGTGATGCGTCTTTCAAATCCGTTCAAAGAATTGACATGTCAATTCTTGATCCATTTGACACAGCAGACAGACTAATTAAAACTATATGGTGCATTTCTGCTGCAGCAAAACACATTCAAACAACATCACACTTTGGGCGCGTGTGGATGTGTTACGAGCACTTTTGAATATTAAAAACGCCGTGTGAACATACCCTTAGAGGACCTTTTAAATATAAAAAAATTATCATATCAAACAATTTAAAGAGTAATATAAGTTTTATTACGATTTACAGCTCTCAACATCTTGAAGTGCATTCATTATTGCAAAAACATTAGTATATGCTACTACTTGATCCGGGTTTTAAAACCCACAGATGATACACTGTATATAGAATTGCAAAAACTGTGAAAATTGTATTGCTCCATCTCATTTTAAACAGTTACACGAGAAACCAATACTGAATGTTAAAGAGAGAGAAGAATCTTTTAAAATTCTGGGAGTATATTCCTATGATTTTCCCACGTGTAAGTGCTGCGATATAATTATAAAAGAAGATACTTTTCAATCCTTTTTTTACCAAGGAATCATTTAAGATGAAAACTAAATTATTGTGTTCAAGCACACATTAATATGTGATAACTTGTCATTGCAGCATTCAGTATGTGGGCAGTACAAGTACAAAGCTCTCGAAGAGGGTTAAAAACCATCGGTATAATGTTAAACACTCAAAGCTGATCCATAGTCTACTGAGACATTTTTCTTCTTTACAAGTAGATGAAACCCCGAAGTTCTGGGTCCAACCAATAAAGCAAATCTCCAAATCAGTCCTCGAGCGCAATAAAAGATTAGTGGGACTTTTTTTTATTTTTACATTAGATACGATCTCGCCGAACGGCTTAAATGAAATGCAGGAGTTAATTGAGTAACGAGTTTGTTCTTTTTAGTTTTAACAGTAAGGTTGTTCTCTTGTTAAAATATTTATAATCCTTTTGGGTTGATATTGAATGTAATCTAAGCAGTTTAGGGTTAATTGGATAGAGTATAGCTGATATTACGAGCAGTAGGTGTAAATTTGCCGGTTTACATGGTCTTTTTATCCTAGAAATTACACATTTGACCTAGTTTCACTGCAACGTCTAGGACAAGTCTGCGCCTTTGACCTACAGTAGTTTTATTGCGTAACCTAGTTCCTTATTTCTATGATCGTTTGCATGTGGTTTGTTTCATTAAATGTTATTTATGTATTTTATTGAAAGATATGACTTTATTATCCTTGTGGTGTATTTTAAGTGTTTTGTTTTTTTATAACATATTTTATTGCAATTTTTCAGATTTTTTTTAACAAACACGGCTTTGCATCATAAATTAGTTTACAGTAATGTTTCCACATATGCTAAAACACTTCGGTTAATGGCATGTACCATTTCAGAAAACAGATATGAGTCTCAGTAATGCAGAGCCACAGGAAAAACTAGGAGACAAAACAAGACCAACCAACAAACAAAAATACCATCAACCTTACAACTTAGGTGCGCCTTTTCCTCGTCATACCTCGAGGGCACTTGCTTATGCAGAATCATGCAAATCTTCCTTATGTACCAAAATGTTTAACTTTGGTCTACACTAGGGTGATCTTTACAGTCCCTTTTGCCCATTAAAGAGCTATTGGACCAACAGAGCAAAGTAGAGTAGAGCAGTGCAAACCAGAGTTAGAAAGATTTAAGATTAGAGTCAGAATTGGCCCTAACATGAAAAGGAGAAACAGCAGAGTGGAGAACCTATTCCACCCACTGTCAGATTTGCAACTGTCCCAGGGAGCCACTGATTCCCTCCCTATAATACCAGGCTGTAAATTGGAACGATTGCATCAGAGCTTTAACCCCTCTGTCAGAGTAGTGAGATTCAATAAACGTTCGGCATCGTTTAAATCATCCAATTTGTCAGCGATGAGGTAGTATTTTAGCTGTCCCACCACTTGAGAAAGTGGTGGGAGGGACGGGTTACGCCAAAACTGAAGCAGACACCACTTTGCCACTATGAGGGCTATGTGTATTATCCCTGGGAGGTGTGAAACATGCTCGTCTCCGTCAGCGCTGCCTCCTTGTTCCACGTCTGGCTCGGGGGGTCTTGGGCAGTGGAAAACCAATAGATCATATTGTTTGTTTAGGGATGTATTGAAATGTTGGTTCAAGTATGAGACAAAGTCATCCCAAAACTTCTGTACGAGATCACATTCCCAAAGCCCATGCCATAAGTCCGTCCTCAGGGTCTCACACTTAGGGCAATGCTGTAGCCTATCAGGGAATTTTGGGGATGGAGGTAGTGAGAGTGCAGCCATATATGGCGTTGTGTATGATTTTAAGAAAGGATTCTCTCCATATCTCCATATAATTATATGCTTACGGATGGCCCTGAGTCCCTTCAGGATCTTATCTGAAATTTGGTCGTTGTGCAGACACTTTTTCCAGAATTGGAAAGAGTGGGACTCAATATTTGTCAGGATCAAACCCCTCAGGGACTTTTTCTTAAATATTTATAATTATTAGAATTATTTGTGTTTTCTATGGAGAGCCTCGTTTTGAGGAGAGGGTCTACTTGAGGTCTTTTTAAATCCTGTCTGTTCTTTTGTTTAGATATTACCTGATGAAGTAAACCAAGGGTGTCTAATTTTTATTTTATTTTCGGCATATTTGTTCTTTATCACAATAGCGCTGGTTTTCTCTTTGTGCAACAAGTAACTGTTGTTTGATAAACATTCGGGCATGCGTGGGGGCGTTCTAGAGTCGTGTCTCACTCCATTCGTAATTTTAGACACTTTTCTGAATGTGGGATGGCAAAATTTAAATGTGGTTTGCCTGAGTTGTCGTATTAGAACTAGATTTGCCATTTGTGCACAAAATGTCCCTTATCTCTCAATACCAGTAAAATAATAAAAAATATGATAATTATTAAATTATATAAAATTTAATTACATAATTTTAATAATAAATTATATAATAGAAAATTAATATAAAATTAGATAATATCCCAAAAATATAAAATTGTCTCCTATAAAATATATTTAATATTAATATAGTCTAAAATTAATTTTAAATTACATAATATAAATTAATGAAACCAATACAGCATCTACCATAAATCCCATTCTCAACCGACTGCTTTAGCAGCCATTATCGAATTTTTGCATTCATTTATACAAATGTTTGGCGCATTACTATTGCGCCAAAGTACTGCAGCGTACCAAACAATATGCTAGTGTCTCGAACCTTAGGGGCCATTTTCATGTGTTCAGGTGCATTATACACTGGAAAAAGGATGCACAAATTGTGTCGACATTTCATAAATGTTGCCCAGACTTTTGAGACTTCAACACAAACAGGAGGCTGATCTAGGTTCAACAAAGAAGCATAAGCATAAATATATGCTGAAATACTAATGTGTGAAATTTGATGTTGTAGCCAGGATCATCTTTTAAAATCTTGAGCAGCAAAAAAAAGTGTCCATAGTACTGCCATAAAAAGCTTACGCACAAGGACGACCCACGTAGTACAGCTCAACATGCCAAAGTATAGGTCAACATGCCAAAACACTTTAAAGGCTAAAGATGTGCTAAAACAGTGTCCTCACTGACAAATAGCCCAAATTTCCAGCGTATTGGAATCCTATTGATTTAATACATAACTTTTAATAATAATGGCTTAGAAAGATCTGGTTAAAACCACGAACCTAGCTGTGTGATTGACAAAATTTAAAATAAATTTTGTACAAAATTTTTGAAAACATTTCCCAACAACTTTTTGTACATTTGTAACTTACTTTATAAGTACTGCAGACTACACGTAGTGAACGAAATACGATAGAATTAGACCCAATACCCCAAGACGCTGCACATAACGCTGGGGAGGGGGGATGGAGGCAGATTTGTCGTTCTAATGGAGGTCCTATCATGTGTTTCATTCACTATGTGCAGTCTGTGGCTACACTATATATAAGTTACAACTATGTTCAGCTTCCAATAAAATCCATATTTATTAAAGTCCTTATAAAAGCAAAAACATGGAGCAGAGACAGACATAAAAGACAAAAAAAAGACAAAAAAACGCCCTTACGCATTTCAGGATGTAAGTCAGCTCTTAGTCATAGGCATAGTGCAATGAAACACACAACAGGTATATATACTATTTTAACAGGAAATTTTTAACTACTAACACACTATAAAAAAAGAAATTTGGGAGCCCCAAAATAAAGGCAAATAAAACGGGAAAGAAAAGGAAAAAACGTACAAAAATAACAATATAAGTAAAATATACAGAAATACATTAAATATAATCATATACCAAATTAAACTAAAAAATGAAAAATTCAGAACTTTTATACAGGTTTTTTTGGAAAAGGAGTCCCCAAACCCATAAAAACCCAAATAAGCTTAAAACGATTAAAAATTTTCCCTTCTCAAGTCATCTCCCGCCCCGGGAAATTACCCCTTTTTAAAACCCCCCGGGAAACCAGACCCAAAACCCTAGAAATTCCCCAGAGTGAACCGGGAAAAAAATTTGAAATAGGCCCTTATATTTTTTCCCGAGGGGGTTTTAGAATTAAAATTTTCCAACTAAAAATTAATTTTGTGGAAAAAAATTTTTCAACACTGTTACATTGCCACAATTGATTAAATTTTTGGTAAATTCACACAGAAAGGGCAATGTCTACACGGCAAAAAATTAAAATCCCAACAAAAATCTACGGTATTTTAAAATTTTCGCCAAACACGTTTTTTTCCCGGGGTTTTTTAAAAAAAATTTTTGGCTTTTTTTAAATTTTTTTCCCGGGGCCCCGGGAACATTGAACTGAAAGGGAATACGACAATTTTCAGGAAAATAGAACATTTTTCAAATATCCAACGGTGGGCCGCTGTTTAGAAATCTTACAGTAGAAAATCCGTGTTGTGTAGAGAACAGCTCAGATTTTCTATTGTGGGTCTGGGGGGCCCAAAAGGTTACAGTGGGGTTTTTTGGCAAAATTCAAAAATACTTGGAATCCAACAAAGATCGGGACCAAAAAAACCATGGCGGGCTGATTGGGGTTTTGGGTTTTTTAAACCAGTAAAAATTTTCCCAAACCCTTTATTTTTAAATTATAAGTTTTTTTATTAAATATTTTTCCCTATAAGGGTGTCAAAATTGAGCTATTCTGCTATTTTGGATCATGATCTTCTTATAGGTTCCTTTAATGAGGGACTTTTTTCTTTTAAACGCTCTGAATTCTAAATTAAAAACTTTAATTTTTGCATCACCCGGCAAATTTCACTCATTGGGCCAAATTTTTTCGCTTGTTAAAAATTGTTGAAAAACCGGGTTTTTATCAACCCCCCATTCCTAAAATTTAATTGTTTTAAAAACTAGCTTTTTTTGGTTTTTTGGGGAATGAAATTTCCTTTTTTAAAAATTTATTAAATCCCTCTAAATTTTTAAAAAGTAAGTAAATGCAAAATGTAACTCTTATGTTACATAGAGTATGTTAGTAAAGCATTTAGAAGAAAGTATGAGCACAGCTACATACCCAACCCACTAACTTGGCACAAGCTAGAGGAATTCTGGGTTTGGAATGACCTTAGAAAATTCACATGGTGATTAGTATGGGAGTGTCGGTGGTAACATGGGAAAAAGTAAGTACAAAATGGTAAACCTTGGGGGTCATTTGCATACTTTTATCTAATAAACTTTTTTAAATTTTTGTGAAAAATAACGAGGGAAACTTCTAAAAATAAAAAATAAAAACACATTCAGGAAAAAGTGGGGCCCTTTTTTTATCAAAACTGTCTAATACTAAGACTGTCTTTGTTGCCCATAACAACCAGACCACAGCTTTAATTTTTCAAACTGCTGTAAAGAAATTAAAAAATATAAAACTGCCATCTGATTAATTGCTGCGGGCAACAAAAAAATTTTGTGTTTTGTTTAAAAAAGGGAAAAAGTGGTCCCTTTTTTAACCCAAAAGTATCCCTTTTAATAGTAATTTTTACAAACAATTTGGGGAAACTTTTAAACTTTAACAATTAATACACGAAGGCCTGAGACAAATTCTAAAGAAAGTGCAATTTTAGATCCCAAGTACCTTTTCAAGAAATAAAAAAAAAAATAAATAGGGAAATTATTCCCCTTTAAACTGTAATCAAGATGGAAAAAATTGGAAGTAACAGAGTTTTAGGGTATGTCCACACGAGTATTTTATGTGGATCTTGAGGTGTTTTTCCGGTGGATTCAAAGTCAAAAAACAAATTCCATTAACTTCTATGGGGTTTTGGACACAAAACCGAGATTTTAAAGTTTTGGGAAAACCCTTTTTTTTGGCATTTAAATTTAAAAATTTTTCTAAGTTTTTTTGAAAAAAATTTTGGGGTTTTGAAATCCACTGCAAAGAAAAACCCCGGGTGGTAAGGCCCCAAGGCAGATTTCAAACCCCAAGGGGGTATGGTGAGGGTTTTATTTTCGGTTTTTGGGTGTTTTTTAAATCCGAAACTGCATGGGGCAAACCCCGTAAAAGTTAAAAAGAGGTGAGTGGATTTACAAATGGGGAAAAATTTAACCAAACCCCCAAAAAAAAATTTTATTAAAAAATAAAATTTTATGGGTCGTTTAAAATGTAGTTAAAACCGAGAAATATCTAAACATACATACCAGGGCTGTTTTTTGCATCAGTAGCCTTTTTTTTTTTTTAAAAATAAAGTATGCTTCCGGAATTATTTTTTTCTGTAATTTTTATGTAGCAAAATATATGTTTTAAAACTTTTCAAAAAGGGAAACCCCCCAAAAAATGCTTGGGGAAATAGCACCCCCCGCAAAAAAAAAAAATAAAATTCATGGTGTTTTTTTCCTTTTCTTACAGATATTAAAAAGTGGCAAAAATTTTCATTTAAAACAAAAGTTAACCTAAATCCCACCCCCACAATTTTGGGGAAATGGGACTTTTTTTTTCTTTTCATTCTAAGGGCAACATGTAAAGAAATTTTGGGGCTTAAAACACTAATTTTTTTTGCACATAAACAAGGGGCCCGGGGACAAGGCAAATTTTGGTGCCCCAGGCAAATACAGCCAATGGGGCCCCCCCTCCCCCCCCCCCCCCCCCCCCCCCCCCCCCCCTCTCAAAAACACACCCCCCCCCACACACCCCTAATTCCCCACCCCTGCGCCAGGTCCTGGGGCACTAAAAAAATTCCCGCACCCTTTCCCCAACCCTTCCCCCTTTCCCTCCATCCCCCTCAGCAGTCAAATGCCCCAATGAAAAAACCCCCCCCCTGACAAAATTTGCAATTTCAAAATCGCTCCCCTCCTTTTGACAAAGGAATACCCAAAATACAACTAAAAAAAAACCAAACCGAACCAAAAAGAGGAAATCCCCCAAAAAAAACCAATTTATCCTTTTTAAAAACCCTAAAAAAAGGGCCCAAAACTATAATACCCAAAGCCAAAAATTAGGGGGGGGGGGGGGGTTCTCCCCCTTTGGGGGGGGGGGGGGGGGTTTAAAAAACGTATTTGAAATACCATTGGGGCTTAAAAAAATTAACCGCCAACCCCCCAATGTAACCAAAACCAAAACCTTTAAAACCCGCCCCCCGGGGTTTAAAATAAAAAAGCCAAAATTTGGGCCCAAATAGAATTTCTAGTTGTATTTTAAAAATCTGCGGCCCCAGTTTTAAGGGGGAATTTCCCTGCCTTCAAGGACCTTTTTCCCCCAAAATTTTTTCTGATTCAACCCCCCTTTTTCCCCCCTTTTCCCTTTTCTTCTCCATCCGTTTCCCACCTTCATTTCTGGAAAAATTTTTCCCCCCCCCGGGGGCCAAAGAAAATCGTTTTCCCCGGGGGAAATCGAAATATCCCAATTCCCTCCCCAAATTTGCCAAAAAACCCCCCACCCTTTAAAATTAAAAAGGGTTTTAAAAAAAAATTCCCCTTAAATCCCGGGCCCCGGATATAAAATTTTTGTCCCCTTAGAACCCGGGAGGTAATATAAATATAGGGGCACTCAGGCCCGGGATATAGCTAGGGCTCAGGCAAATAATACTAGGGGTTTCAGGCGGCGTAAAGGGGGCTACAGGGGAGGCTATGGGGGGTCAGTCAAAGGGGGGTATGGGGGCCCCAGGCAGGCTTTTGGGGGTTTACAGGCAGGCGTATGGGGCCACAGGCAAGGGGTAAAAAGGGGGCCCCAAAAGGGAGGGGGTAAAAAGGGGCCACAGGGCCCGGCTTTTGGGCCACAGGCAGGGGGTATGGGGGCCCCAGGCAGGGGTAGGGACCCCAGGGAGGCGTATGGGGGGCCACAGGCAGGCGTAAAGGGGGGGGCCCCAGGGAAAGGGGATGGGGGCTCAGGGAGGCGTATGGGGGGACCAAAGGGAGGGGTTTTGGGGGCCCCACAGGCAGGCGTATTTGGGGCCCCCAGGGGGAGGCGTATAAGGGGGCCCAGGGAGCCGTATGGGGGCCCCAAATCAGGCATATTGGGGGCCCCAAAGGGAGGCGTATGGGGGCCCCAGGCAGGGTAGGGGGGCCCAGGCAGGGGTATGGGGGCCCCAGGCACCCTCAGGGGCTTCCCGGCAGGCTTTCGGGGGGCCACAGGCAGGCATATAGGGCCCCCCAGGGGAGGGATTATAGGGGCTGCAGGCAGGGGATTATAGGGGCCACAGGCATGGGTATTTGGGGGGCCCCAGGCAGGCCCTATGGGGGGCCACAAGGGAGAATATAGGGCCACAAAAGGGAAATTTTAAAGGGGGGCCGAAAGGGGAAAGGCCCTTATGGGGGGCCCCAGGGAGGCATTATAGGGGGGGCCCCAGGGAGGGGGATTTTGGGGGGCCCCAGGCAAAAATAGGGGGCCCCCAGGGAGGCATTATAGGTGGGCCCGGGAGGCCCGGCCCTTTTTGGGGCCGCAGGCAGGCATTATAGGGGGCCCCCCCGGCAGGCATTTTTGGGGGGGCCACAGGCAGGGGATTATGGGGGGCCGGGAGGCCGGGATTAAAGGGGGCCGCCCGGGAGGGGAAAAAGGGGGCCCACAGGGAGAAATAGGGGGCCACAGGCAGGGGATTATGGGGGGCCCCAAGGGAGGCATTATAGGGGGCCGCAGGCCAGGCAATTTTGGGGGGGCCCCCGGCCCGGGAAAATAGGGGGCCACGGCCGGAAAATTTAAAGGGGGCCCCAGGCAGGCATTAAAAAGTGGCCGGCAGGCGGGGTATAGGGGGCCCAGGCAGGCACTTAAAAACAACAACCCTTAATACTTACCCAATTCCCCGGGGGTGCACCCTTTTTCTGCTCTTTCATCCCGCCCTCAAAATTCCCCCTTTTCTCTCGGCAGCGAAAGGCCCGTGACGCGCTGTGGGACCCAGGAAGGGGGAGCGTCGCGGTAACATCACGTCATTTCGAAACCCGCCATGGCTGGGGCGCACGGGGCTGCGCGGTACCCAACAGCCTTTTTGGGGGGGAAACCCCGGGGGGGCCCCGCTGTGTCGGGCCCTGCAGCTCACCGGAGATCCCGGGGATCCCCCCGGGGGGGGCGGGGGGCCACACTGTCCCGCGGGGCGGGAGCGCTTTTCTCTCTTTCTCCCCCAGAAAACGGTCCCCCAGAGACCCCCCGCGGGTTCAGGGCCCCGGCAGCGGGCCCGGAGCCCCCGGGGAGGGTTTGGGGCCCCTGATGGGGGCCCCTTAGGGAAAAAGGCCCGAGGTAAGGGGCCCTAGGCGGCCCCCTTTCCTTTTCCTACCCTTTGTCCCCCCCCTGGGACATAATAATTTTGAAAATGCCCCCCTGAATCTATGAAAAAACGGTCCCCTGCGGGTCATAAATTTAGAGGCCCTTCCCAGCCCAAGACGACCCAAATTTTGGGGTCATGTAAACCACTGCAAAGTGATTTTTCCTGTTCCACAGTAGTGCGCCTAGATTTGCGTTAAAAACCCAAAAATCTAAGCTTCAGACGTTTCAGTGCACCCTCGCCTTTCCCCAAACGTCCCCCGAAAATCAAGGGGGCCCTTACCCCTGGCGTTTGGCCCCCTTTCAAAAAAATTGGGGAACGCGGGGGGGCCGCTTATGTTTTTATACAAGTTCCCCCCCAAATTTTTTTTCTGCAATAATTCAAATGAGGGGTTATTTTAAACCAAAAGGAAAAAGCGTATTTTTTTTTTTTTTAAATGTATATTTTTTTTTTTCATAATAAAGAAAAATTAAAGTAAACACAATAAACAAAACACAGGAGGGAAAATCCATAGACCGTTTTTCTATGGAAGTTCAAAAATAAACAAAAGTCTAAGATAGGGGAAGTAGAGTTCAAGTAATCAGATACTTTAAAAACCCCTAGCTCTGTAAAAAAAAAAGTTTTTTCTATGCCCTTAAAGACATAAATAGAATTTCCTGACAAGAAAAGGTCGTCAGCCTATTTAGGTATATTCAGGTTGCAGGTAAAACAGTCTTAACAATACATTATACGACAAAGACAAGAAAGCTGTATTTTTTAATAGTAACATTTAATACATCATGTAATGTATTGTGAAACCCCCCAAAATTATTTGTGGGGTGGAATGAAAAAAAATGCAATTCTGACTTTATATTATACTTTAGGTTTTGTTTTTATGAAATTCACCTTATAATATGGCTGACATGTAAAATTCTATGGATCAATACAATTACATTGATCCAAAAAACAGCAATTCTAGTTCACTGTTTAATTTGTTATTTCTTCATTTTCATTTATTTTTGTAGCATGCACTGTGTGGAATAAATAATTTATTAGTTTGGACTTTTGCGAATACAACAATAACAGTTATGTTTACTTTTTTATTGAAAAGACTATTTTGTTTTAATTTTTTTAGATTTTTAAAAACTTCATTATACTATCATTTTTAGTCCCTTTTGCATATGGAATTGCTTTTATCAATACACAAAAATAAAATCTTGCAGTAAAATTTTTCTTTTTTTATCTACATACACAAAGGGATAATAAGAGAAAAAGAATGCATCCAAAATAAAAATTCTAATAAAATGGTGTTTTCCACTCCCTATAGTAGAAATAGTAGAAATTTTGAAGCTATAAAACAAAACTCTTATAAGAATATCTCCATACTAAGACAAGATCATGTTCTGGCTAATATAATTGATCAAGGTATCCTCTATGTACCCAAAAGAAATAACATTTAAGGTACCAAATATCCCCAATTACATACAGATTCAAAAAAGGAAAACGGGGTAATCACAAACTGGATTTTTTATGTGAGGGGTACAAATTTAATACTTGCAAATATGCTGTTAAAACAAAAATGTTTAAAAAAAATACCAAAACTTTCAGAATGGATAAATTCATTAATAGTGATACACATCACATAGTATATATAATTTACTGTACATTGTGTGATAAAATCTTTGTAGGCAGCAGTATCAGAAAAATAAGAATATCAGAACATATAGCAAGTATTAAAAGCAAGTATTAAAAATTAACAATTACACCACTCAGGGCGTAAAAACATAGTGGAGACCATTTTGGGGCCCCCAGAATCGTTCCGGGACTACTTTTTGAAAGACGGAGAAACCAAAGAGGGGCAGGGATTGGCATCAGCAGGTGCACCTGCGTGAGGGTTTCCGGATATTAGAGCTCAGTTCGAGAGCCCCGCAATGTATGAATAACCAGAGCGATCTTTTGTATATCTATTGATAACCACAATCTGTTCTCACTAATACTACAGTTATTGCGGGTTTCCTGTAGTTTGTAATTTTAAGGAATTTGGTTTAGGGGCTGTTTTTAACATGTATACCACTTACATGGGGGAAAAAAAATATTTAGGGCCCCCAATTTGCAAGTTTCCCCCTTAAAAAAAATGAAAAGTGGCCTGTAATTGATAGCATAAGTAAACTCAAATATGAAACAAAAAAAACTTTAAACAGAAAAACCAACCACTTTTTAGCATAGCACGGGGAAACAATAATTGTGATGCCACCACACTTACCCCCCTCCTATAACAATAATTAAACAAACAGCACCAAATCGAAGTATTGGGTATAAAAAATCTTCCTTTTTTTTTGTTTAAAAAATTTTCAAAAACCCAAAGATATATTTTGCAGACAATACAAATTGTTCAAAAAAATCCAAAAAGCACAGGGGATACACAAACCCCCCAAAGGGGGTACTAATCTCTAAAAACAGGAACTATTTTGTAAAAATGCATACTGGAAAAATAAAGGCCATGATTTGAAAACCCCCCATAAACAAAAGGGCCACTAATCACATCATAGAAAGTAAAAAAATCTTCCAAGGGGGAGTGAGTGGGCCCAAAAAAGATAGAAAAAGATGTCATGAAAAACCCTTCCCAAGGTGGGGCTTTGTTTCTCCCATACCCCAAAACCGCGGCGTTTCGCGTGAAAAATAACGCTTCCTCAGGGGGATATCACCTGTGGATCGGGCCCACCCTTAAATCCCATGTCAGAAAGGGAAACCCAATCAGGAGGTGCGGGCCCCCGCGGCGCAGGGGCGCAGCGCTGGGGAAGAGGGCCCCAACGCTGCTGCCCCCACACCCGGGCCCTTTTCTCGTGCTACGGGCGCGTGCCCCGGAAAACACTTCCGCACATGCGCGCAGCACTTTGTGGTCCCCCGGGGAGCGATGGGGTGAAAAAGCCGTCCAGGGGCTGCGCACCCCCTCCCCAAACCCCCCCATAAAACCCCCCGCGGGTTTCCAAAGATAGAAGGGCCCACACATCGGGAAAGGGGAGAGAAGTGCCCGAACGCTGCAACAAATGTCAAATCATATTCCCACCAAGAAATTTGCACAGGGGCGGGTACAAACATAATGATGATAACGTCAAATACTGCTGTGGCACAAGTAATACATATATGGGAACATCGCATTTACACCAAATCAGAAAAGAAACATAGAAAAAGCAACGGTACTCATACAATTGTATCACAGATGAAAAATGTCAAGTTTCGAGGGTGCAGAAATTTTGACGAGGGATGGGGCCCGCCATAGATCCACATGGGGAAAAAAAATAAAATATAAAAAAAAATTTTTAAGGTGAATTACAAAAAATTTAAAAAGGTTAAAAAATGGGGAAAGAGAAATTTGGACAGAGGAAAACTATAAGGGTTTAGAGACAGTATGTCAAATAATTTTAAATGCATACCAAAAAGAGAAAAAAAAAATATACATTTTATATAATAAATCAAAAGGGGGGAAAATAAAAAAGGGAAAAAAGGGGAAACCAGCAGGGAAAGTCCCAAGGGGAAAAGGGGAAAAAATTTTTAAATTTCTCATTAAACCCTTCCCCGGGGCCATAGTATTTAATGTTTTAACCATTTTGTTTTCCCCCTGCTCAAGTGCCCCCATAGTATTCCCCCCTCTAATTCCCCCAAAAGTACAAAAAACCCCAAAGCGAAACACCTTAAGTGTTTTTTGGGGGCCCATCCCTGGAAATTTTTTGGGAAAAAGTCGAAAGGGGGGGTCCCTTTATTTGAAAAACCATCAAACTGCTTAGCTCCGCAAAAACGCGAACAGTTTCGCGGGAAAAACGGGACTTTTATTTTGCGTGATGTATTCCTATTAAAAATTTTAAATGCCCCGGGGATTTTTTGCCATATAAATCACATTTTTCCCTTTCCCCGCATGTGATTAAATGGGAGATATTGAAAACATGGACCCATCGGTATTTTTAAAAAAAGTGTCAAACAACCCTGTTGCAAACTGAAAAGCATTTTTTTCCCCGGGACGGGAAAAAAAACCCCCGTTTGGGGCCGCAGTACTAAATTGGGGTTTTGTAGAGCCCACCACATAATGGGCTCTTTAAACCCAAATTTGGGCCCCCCAAATTTGGAGCCCTCCGGGCCTTTATAAAAGGGTTTTTCTTGGTTTACCAATTGGGCCCCTTTTTAGGGTCCGTTTTGAGTACTCCCAATTTTAATAGTATATCTCGCAAAATTTTTAAACCCTTGGGTTGGGTTTTAGGTTTTGATGAATTTTTACACCGTTTAATCACTCTTTTTCTACGATAGGCCCTTTGGGAGTTGAACCCTCGGGTTCTTCCCCGCCCCAAAAAATGCTTTTTTTTTTTTTTTTCTTTTGGCAAAACCCCCCGGGCCACCCAAAAAAGGGGTTTTTAAAGGGCCCGAAGCCTGTGTTCCAAAAATTTGGGAAATCCCAAAGGGAAACATATTCGCCGCATCCACAAAAAAATGGGGGGGCCCCTGGGGTTGCTTTTATGGTTCTGGGGTTTAAAAGGAAGGATTGGCGTTAAAAAATGAAATTAAAGGAGGTAAATCTTTCGAGTACTCTTAAACATATTTTAACCCCCATCCACTTGAATTGGGAATTTCCAAAAAATCGGAAAAATTTTATTTCAGCTCAAACGTAAGTTTTGAAGTGAATTCATTTTTCATTAAGATAAAAAAGTTTTTCCCCCCCAAAATCAGTAAGGGTGGGACAAATTTTGCCGTTCCATAAAAACACAACCCTCATCAAGTAACGAAGGGCCCGCATTGAACCCAAACACCATTCCTCTCTCATCATCCGAAAAATGCAGCGTTTTCCCAAAACCCCAGGGAAAAGGGTTTTCGTATGCTGGGGGCGCATGCTGCACCCTACGGTTCCTTTTAAAACCGGGGAAATAAAAATTTTTCCCGAAAAACAAAAAATTTTGGGAAAAAATTTCAGTATCTAGAATCCCGGTGACAAAGGGCCCTATCCCCGACCACCTTTTCTTCAAAAAAATTTCCCCACCATCAAAACCCTCTGAAATTTTAACCCGGGTATTTTGGTGTAAAGCGACTCAAAAACCGGGCCCTCACTAAATAAACCCCTTAAATTCCCACTTTATCCATCAAACCCCCCTGAAAAACCATTTCCGTTTTGGGGCACGGGGGCCATTTCCCGAGGGGGTTCCCCCCAAGGCTTAAGGTAAATTTTCAATTTAAATTTTCCCGGGTGGAAACCAGATAACCTCCAAAGCCGGGCCTATCGGGCGCCCAGGCGGAATTTTAAAAGGGTCTTTGGATCTTCGGGAGGAGGGACAGTGTTGGAATTTTAGGGTTTTCGTACAAAAAAAAAAATCATATACTTTTTTGGGGAATTATGCCCTTGTTCATATGCCCTCTGCAGAATCAAATTTCCCAAATCCGCCAAAAAGTTTTTTAAAGGGTTATAAAAAAATTTTTTTTATAAAGTTTTTTTATTTGGGGCCCTTTCAAAAGCCTCTTTCTCATACCCCTTTACTACACGGCCCATAAACCCCCCACCCTTCCCCACCCTTGTCCCCCTGGGTTTAAAAACACATCCTTCAAAACTGAATTGTTCCCAAAAACCCTTTCCTCTGAGCCCCTGAAAGGTTGTCTATTCCACATCTCCTAGAGAGCTTTTCATTTTCCCCGGGGGACTTTAAATTTCCCCAAAAATTTTTAATTTATGGGGCACAGGGCCCAAAGGGGGGGGAAAACGTGAGATTTTAAGCATAACTG
Organism: Phyllomedusa bahiana; assembly: GCA_025379985.1. Taxonomy (NCBI): domain Eukaryota; kingdom Metazoa; phylum Chordata; class Amphibia; order Anura; family Hylidae; genus Phyllomedusa; species Phyllomedusa bahiana. Next base: position 967 of record JAODAL010037228.1, on the reverse strand, counting down.
TGGGGAAAAAATTCCCCCCAACAGGCCCACTCGTTCCCAAAAGGTTCCTCCAAGGCCTGGGCGGGATTTCTCTCATCCCCCGGTAAGGTATTTCCTCCCCGATCCCTATTAGCGTTACTTTTTTAGGACGCAAAGTTTTTGGCAAAAATGTAGGTCTTTCCAGGGGGGGGTGTAAAAAATGAAAGGATTAGTTGGTGAAAAAGAAAACCCCCGACCCCAGTACTTCCCTTTTTGGGTGGCCCCGCACAGGGGGTACAGAAATTTAATTTTCCTTTAATTTACTTTATGGAGGCCCTGGGCCTCGCGAGGGGGAGGGGCTTTTTCCGCGTTCCCTTTTCATTTTTGCCTTTTTTTTTTTGGGAATTAAATGGGGCCCCCCTTTTTACCCCCCCCAAAAATCCCTAATCTAGGGGCAGGGGACTAAAATTGTGAGCGAATAGAGGACATCCCACCCCGGGTCAAAAGGGGGGATTCCCGAATCCACCGCCAAATTCCTCCCCCACCTGTCATCCCTTTCCCCTTTGTAGGTCCTGATATTCTTTGCAATTTTTTTAAAATTTTATTTCGCAGATACTTTCCCCACTTAAAATAAATTTTTTTTCCAGTTCCCCATAAAAATTTTTATTTTTATAGGAGGGGGTAAGATGGGGGGGTGGCATCACAATTTTTGGGATGCCCCAGGCTATCAAAAAATTTGGGTTGGGATTTTTGGGAAATTAAATATAATTTGTTCTGTGTTTTTTTTTACATTATCCCCAAACCCTTTTCTTTCTTTGAATAATGGACATTCAAGGGGCCCGGGATTTTGTCATGGACTAACCCAAATTACATGAAGGGTTTTTAATTTAGAATCCAAATTTTGGGGTTTTTAAAAGAGGGGGAATTTTTAGAAAAAAAGGGAATTTTTAAAAAAATGGAGAGACTATACCTTTATTTTAAGGTTTCAAGGTGGGGGGAATTTGGGGGT
>JAODAL010037227.1:0-40676 GCA_025379985.1 Phyllomedusa bahiana | reverse complement strand
GACACGCAGCGGAGCGGACCTCGGCGTGTTCCACCACCGAGAGTGGAGGCAGGTGAAAGAGCTCTGCACCATCCTTGCCAGTTTTGAAGAAGCCACCAAAATGGTCAGTGCGGACAATGCCCTTGTCAGCATGAGCATTGTGGTGATCTTAGTTCTGGAACGATCGTTGGACACTCTGAAACAACAGGTCCCGCCAGCGACGGAGGAGGAGACGGACACAGATGCGGACACGGAGCCTTTCTCCTCCGTCAAATCCACAAGGCCCGACAGTTTCACAATTTCATCGGTCTCATTAGGCAGTGGTTCGGGGTCCAGAGCTAGTGCAAGGTGGCGCATCAGCTCTCAGGGTGCATCATCTCAGGCAAGTCAGGGCTGTGTTGAAGCTGTGCCGGAGGCAGCGGAGGAGGAGGAGGAGGTATTCCTAGACTCCGACGTTACCGACGTCCCTGCCTTGGAAAGAGGTTGGCGCAAATTTGAGGTGGAGGAGGAAGAGAGGAAGATCAGTTTGCTAGTGCCCCTCGACCCAGAGGCTTGGGAAATCAAGGCTCCATCTCTCACATGAGTGCTTGGATGCTCCATTTCCTCCAACATGATCCTCGCATTAAGGCCATCAAAATGAACAACAGTTACTGGGTGGCCACCCTCCTGGATCCCCGGTACAAAACAAAACTCAGCACTTTCCTTCCACCCACCAAATAGAGAGTAAAATGCAGGAAATGGAGACCTTGCTGATTGATCAACTGGAGACATCTGTTGCGTCTGCTTCACGTTCCTCAAATGTCACGGTGGAACAACATCAGCGACTTGACAGCAGTAGAGTGCCAAGTAGCGTAGCGGCAGCAGCAGGCAAGGTGGCAGAAGCCTAATGGGTGACCTCTGGCAATCTTTGATTACCACCTCACCAACGCATGCAATGCAGGGCACACATCCAACACACAGAGATCAGCTTAAGATCATGGTGCACGACTATCTGCGTCTCAACACCGATGTTTGGGTATCCAAAATGGACGAATGGCCCGAGCTGGCTCGTCACGCCATAGAGGTGTTGTCCTGTTCAGCAGCCAGCGTCATATCTGAGCGTCCTACAGCACAGCTGGAGGAGTCATTACAGACAAACGCATCCGGCTTTCCACAGATAATGTGGATCGTTTGACTTTCATCAAGATGAATCAGGCATGGATCTCTGATGATGTTGTGGCCCCAATTGCCGAGGTCACCGATTAGTTGCCGGTCTACTTCACATTCCTCTTCAAAAAGAAATGGTCCTCTGAAAAATGTTTTTTAAAAGATAAATTTTTTATGCAATTTTTATTCTTTTTCCCAACATTTTCATTTTCTGGTTTGCTGTAGGGGGACTGTAAAAACAGCAAGGTTTCAGAAAAAAACCCGTATTCCATTTACTCCTTTATTTTAAAGTTTTCGCATTTCAATGGTTTTGGGGGCATGTTTCTGTGAGATAAGCTAAATTATGGCCCTTTGGAACAGAAATGTGGCTTTTAATGCATTTTCCCTCACAATTTTTAATAGGGGCTGAAAAGTCATTTATAATTTTTTTTGGGGAAAGTAGTTGAAACAGAAATAACATGGTCCTTTGGAACGAAATGTGGCTTTTAAGGGGGCTTTCCCCCTCACAATTTTTAAATGGCTGAAAGCATTTTAAAATTTTTGGGGTATGCTGTTTGAAATCAGCAATACTACAGGCCATTAAAAAAAAAAATGTTGTTTCTAACAGAATTTGTTCTTCCAATTGTCCAAAAGGGGGTAAAGGGGCATCTTTAAATTTTTTGGGGGATTTGCTTTGAAATGACATCTACGGGTCCTATTAAAAAAAATTTTTTCTAACAAATTTTTTCTTCACAATTGCCCAAAAAGGGGCTAAAGGGGGTCATGTTTTAAATTTTTGGGGTTTTTTTCTTTGAAATGAGATATATTCAGTCCTATTATAAAAAAAATTTTGTTTCTAACAAATTTTTTTCTTCACAATTTCAAATGGCTAAAGGGGTGATGGTGCTGTCAAAAACAGGAATAGTGGGACACGTTAATGGACACTATTGCAAAAGATTTGTTTTTTGCAAATTTTTAAACATAGCTAAATCCCTGTTTTGAGACCCCATTTAATAAAATAAAAAAAGAGAAACAAAGACTTTGGTGGGATTCATCCAATTTTAAAAATGTGTTTCAGAATTTAAAACACAAAAACTGCATGTAAAAAATAGCGGAAAAAAATTTCCTTTTTTTGTTTTAAGGGGGTCCATGAGGTTTTTGGGCATGGTTGGCCCAAAAGGACAGGGAAAGCAATTCCATTTAAATTAAAAAAAATGGTTTAAAATTTTTTTTTCCCAATTTTGAATCTTGGGGCGCATTTAGGAGCGGTACAGGACAGAAAGTAATTCCATTTTAAAATAAAATGGGGGTTGAAAGACTCCTTTTCCGGAATTTTTAAATGTGGGGTCATGCAGGGTTTTGGGGTATGCTGTGGGCCCGGGGCAGAAGTCAATGTCAGTGAAACTAAAATGGGGGTTGAAAAACTCCTTTTTCCCCGGGACTTTTTAATCGGGGGGCAGCAGGTTTTGGGGCCTGCGGGCCCCGGAATAAAAAACAATGTCCAAATGAAAAAAAAAAAAGGTGGTTTTGAAAGATCCTTTTCCGGGGACTTTTAATCTGGGGCATCGGTTTTGGCTTTTTGGTCAGGACAGTTAACAAAAGTCCATTAAAAAAAAATGGTGGTTTGAAGACCTTTTTCCGGCACTTTTTAATCTGGGGCACAGGTTTTGGGGTCTCTGGGCCCCCGGACAGTATACAAAGTCCCAGTGAAACTAAATGGGTTGAAAGACTCCTTTTCGCCCCTTTTAATCTGGGGGTCACAGGTTTGGGGCCATCTGTGGCCCAGGAATTAAGTCAATGTTTCCCGTAAAATAAAATGGTGGGTTTAAAGACTCCTTTTTCCGGGGATTTTTAAATCTGGGGGGCAGCAGGGTTTTGTGGGCTCATGCTGCGTTCCAGGACAGGGATATTCAAATGTCCATTTCAAGTAAGATATGGTTCAAATCATACTGCCCTTCTGGCACTTTTTAATTTGTGGTGATGCAGTTTAAGGGTCTGCTGTGGTACAAAACAGGGATATGGAATGTTGTTTGTTTTTTTTTTCTGTGGATTTTATAACCAAGTGTGTTGCCTAAGATGTAGCACGTACCATTTGACTGTAGTGGATGGTTAATTCCACTTCTCCAGCCCTGTTATGGGTGAAAGAATGAAAGGTTTGTTGCCTCCCATAGACCTTTAATGGTCATCGCTCATAATCGACTGCTCACTATCGACTATATTGTCGATGATGGTCGACTATCGACCATCGACCGATGTCGATGGCCATTGCAAACGCTCAACACTTGTCCTGACCTTCTGTCTGTCCCCGACTATGTCTCTGGATTATGATTCTGTACCACGCACTACCCCGGCCGCCATCACAGGCAAGTCACGTCAGGGGTAGCGACCTGGTAGCCTCACGCCGCAGCAAGTCCATTCCGCTTGCGGCGGGCTCAGTGAATACCGGGGCTACTTTAGACTCCGCGTCCTGGCGTGGCTTAACTATCATCGCTTGCGGTGGTCCAGCGAATCCACCAAACCCTTACACACATGAACAACTAGAATCATTTGAGGTAAACATTGATGCAGATAAGTTCTGTGGTTTGAATTTTGTTGTTTGAATTTATAGAATTCATCACCCCACTTCACTTTGAATTAAAAACTATGATTTCTATCATTGTATCCAGGCGAGATCACAACTACGGCATGCTATCAATTAGTTGTAGAAGGAATCTCAAAATCACTTAGTACATTGCCACTAGTTTCCTAACATACCCAATCTATTCAGCCCTCAATCATTGCATTGAATGAATTAAGTAAAATGGAAGGGGGTGGTATTTTAAGGTGGCTGACAACGGGGGAGTCAGGGTTATCATGAACAAGTCGATTATTACACAAAATAGAGATGGGCGAATTGATTCTAACGAAGTGGACTTCGTTTAGAATTTCAGGAAAACTTAGTTTCTGAACGAAGTCGAAGTTTGGGGTAATTCGCAGGAACGAAGCGTTTTTTTAATTGATAAAATGGCCGGGAGCACATGCCGTTACATGGGGCAAAGAACTCTGGGTGGAAGAAAGGAACATCCTCAATGATGTGTAGAAATGAAGCCAATCAGAGACCGGTGGGATTCTGTAACGTCACCGCACTATATAAGTCCGGACGCAACTCTGGCAGCTACACTCCTCTCTCTGTGCCGTGCTGTAGCGCTGCAGCTGCAGTAGCTGAGATCTCACACAAAAGAAATTACTTTTATACAGCGATTTTTTGGGGGGGTGTCATGACTCATAGCTTTTCTCAAAGACTGCTCCTCTTCCGTTCTAATTTTGATTTTGTGGGGTATTGGAATTGAAGTCCAGTCTGTGTCCAATTCAGCTGCATATACATTTTAATGCTGTCTGGTCAGTTCTGGAGCACTTTGGAATATCCAGGGTTATCTAAGCCTGGTTTTGCTGTTGTATTCAGTGAAAGAAACAGCATTTTTACAATCCACATACCAGTTAATTTTTTGCTGCTCATTTCTTTTGCGCAATTTATATCCAAGGGTTACTTAAGTGTGTTTGTGCTACTGTAGTCAGTAAAAGAAGCGGTGTTTTTCAACGCCAAATACAAAATTTTTTCCAGTTGATTCCTGTAGTATAATTTTTATCCGAAGGTTAATTAAGCATGTTTCTGCTTTTGTACTCAGTAAAAGAAACAGTGTTTTTCAACGCCAAAGACGAAATTTTTCTGGTGATTCCTGTAGCATAATTTATATCCAAAGGTTAATAAGCGTGTTTCTGCTTTTGTAGTCAGTAAAATACACGGCCTTTTAACACGCCACATACGAGTTCATTTTTTGCTGCTTATTTATTTTGCGCAATTAATATCCAAGGGTTAATTAAGCGTGTTTATGCTATTATAGTCAGTAAATTAACCGGTGTTTTTCAACGCAAAGACGATATTTTCCTGTAGCATAATTTATATCCAAAGGTTAATTAAGCGTGTTTGTGCTATTGTAGTCAGTAAAAGAAACTGTTTTTTTCAACGGCAAATACGAAAGTTTTCATTGTGATTCTTGTAGCATAAGTTATATCCAAAAGTTAATTAAGCGTGTTTCTGCTTTTATAGTCAGTAAAAGAAATTTTGTTTTTCAATGCCAAAGACAAAATTTTTCCTGGTGATTCCTGTAGCATAATTTATATCCAAAGGTTAATTAAGCATTTTTCTGCTTTTGTAGTCAGTAAAATACACTGCGTTTTAACACGCCATATACGAGTTCATTTTTTGCTGCTCATTTCTTTTGCGCAATTAATATCCAAGGGTTAATTAAGCGTGCTTGTGCTATTGTAGTCAGTAAAATAAACTATGTTTTACAATGCCAAAGACAACATTTTTCCTGTAGCATAATTTATATCCAAAAGTTAATTAAGCGTGTTTCTGCTTTTGTAGTCAGTAAAAGAAACGGTGTTTTTCAAAGCCAAAGACAACATTTTTCCAGTTGATTCCTGTAGCATAATTTATATCCGAAGTTTAATTAAGCGTGTTTCTTCTTTTGTAGTCAATAAAAGAAACGGTATTTTTCAACGCCAAATACAACATTTTTCCTGTTGATTCCTGTAGCATAATTTATATCTGAAGGTTAATTAAGCGTGTTTCTGCTTTTGTAGTCAGTAAAAGAAACTGTGTTTTTCAACACCAAAGACAAAATTTTTCCTGGTGATTCCTGTAGCATAATTTATATCCAAAGGTTAATTAAGTGTGTTTGTGCTATTGTAGTCAGTAAAAGAAACGTTGTTTTTCAACGCCAAAGCAGAAATTTTGCCTGTAGCAAAACTCATATCCGAGGGTTAATTAAGCCTGTTTGTGCTTTTATATTCAGTAAAATACACAGGGTTTTTAAACGGCACATACAAGTAAATTTTTCCTGGCCATTTGTGGAGCGCAATTTATATCCAAGTGTTATCCAAGCCTGTTAGTGGGTTGATTTGGAGTCAAATACAAGGTGTGATTTTATCTATACAGATATCTTCATTAAACAGAGTCTGTAAACTTTTGAAACAAACAGTATGTTCAGACAGAGAGGTGGCAGGCTCTTCACATGTGAGTGGCAGTGGGACAAACATTTCTGGAGCAGGAAAAGGTTGCAGCACAGTAAGGGGGACGCCGCAGCAGGTTTCACTCGGTGAGGCCAGAACTGCCGGTGTCATCTAGCGGCTGTGTGTTGACCAGCAACCCAAGGGTTCTTGATTGGTTGGGCTAAGGGCATCCACTTCCTCCCAGAGGGCATCTGACAACCCCCCGCCAAGGTCAGTGGGAACGTCAGACACAACTCTTAGTTGGCATGGCCCGGGAGCGGGTCAGCGGCCCTCACCTGTCCTCAACCCACCTCTGTCCCATCCGGTTCCCTCAGCCAGAGATCTACTATGTGGTCTGGGCTCAGCGCCACTATACAGCGAGGATGAACAATTTGAGGAGGACAGTCAGCAGCTACTTGGTAGCGAAGAAATGGGGCCAATATCCCCTGCTTCTTGCAGTAGGCGGCAAAGTATTGATGTGGAGAGTGGCATGGGAGGTCATGTTGTGGGGGGTCAGCCTCTGCATACCAAGACCGTTGAGGAGGACAGCAGTGAAGATCAAACAATAATTGATGATGATGTAGCCGACAGCACTTGGGTGCCGGGTGAAGCAAGGGTTTCATCATCGTCAGGAGAAGAGGGCGTCAGCTCACGCATCAGGCAGCGGCGCAGCCAGCAAGTGGGTAGTGTGGCCGTGAGTCAGCAGGGTAGCAGCTACGGGCTCTCTGCAGCCAGGAAATCGCTGTTTTTTAACGCGATTCGTCCCGAAGTAATTCGGGATGAAACGGATATTGTCAGAAAATTGTCGGCGAATCACATTTTTTAGAAGTTCATCCATCTCTACTCACAAATGATATCCCTTCTTGCGGACAGTTCTACTTATCATAAATTATCGTGTACTTCCACAAGCCAGTTCAAAAATGAACTGTCTGTTCTTTTAATTTAGGGTTCATCTTTACATGGTCTCACTGATAGAGAAGTGGATTTTCATAATGTTTCTGATCCCATGGTTCCCCTCTTGTATGGTCTCCCAAAAATTAATCAAAAAGTGAGTCATCCACCAATGCACCCCATTGTGTCAGGCATTGGTTCTTTATGTGAGCCCCTTTGCGAGTGGCTCGATGTCCAGATTCAGTTATTAGTCAAGCGAGTATCTGTTTTTTACTGGACACTGGGGATGTGTTAAGAAATTTTAAAAACAAAACAAAGGAATTCTACATATATTTGGCTAAGCTGTGATGTCGAGTCACTTTATACTAGTACACCATTAGAAGTGGCTCTTTTTGCTTTAGACTATCATCTAGATTCCTTTAGCTCCTTTTCTTTGGATACCAAAATTTACATTACAATGGTCACAGAAACATGATTTTTCTCTTGTTTGATACTAGTTTTTATCTCCAGTTATGGGGCGTCTCTCTGGGCACTAAGTTCTCTCCATCTCTTATTAACTTAGTTATGTCTTGGTGGGAGCATATGTATGTCTTTTCCGATAATAATCCATTTCGGGGGGACATTGAGTGATGACTTGCTGTTAATATGGCGGGGTCATGGGTCTGCTGTGTCATGGTTGTCTCCATCAATAATAAAACTCTCAATCTTTCATTTACTTATAATATGCAGTTAAATTAGGTATATTTTCTGGATTTGACACTACAGGTTGTCCTTGGACAACTGATTCAAACTAAAACATTTAGGAAAGATACAGCGTGAAATACATTTTACATTATAAAAGTGGCCATTCCAGACATACTCTACTCTCCATCCCATTTGGCAATCTTTCATCTATTAGATACTTACCTTGTATGTGGTTTTGCCCTGGGCCACTCCCTCTATTATCCTCCTCCCCTTGTGATTCTCCAATTGGAGGTTTTCACATTGTGAGCGGGGGCTGCGGTTGTGTCTGACAGCTTACCACATGGGTTTGTTACTTTGTCTTTGATGTCATCACTTCCGGACCTGTCGTGTTAGGCTCCCCTTGCGATCTTTCTGGTTGCTTTGGGCATTTGACCAGTGTCATCTCTTCTTCCTCTTTTTACTAGTTGAGATGTTTTTGTAACAATTGATGTGTTTGTTTATTAGATGCTTGTTAGGGCTTGTTTAAATGGAGTTTTGACTCCGTATTAACATAAGCTTTGTAGATGTGTCTCTCGGGGACCGACAGGACGGACCCTAAGATGCATCTAACAATTAGCAGTGTGTTTAACACTGCCGGCAACGAGGAACACACAGCGGCGTTCACACGAGAGATCGACGCTACGTGTTTGCCCTGCGCCTGTTGGGTCGGCTTTACAGAACTGATCAAAGAATTGACATGCAATTCTTTGATTGCATCCGCACAACAGACCCGACAGCCTTGACCAGGCTGTTTCATAGAGCCTACTTTTCATAGCCAGCTACAGGCTCCCACTTCCTGTTGAGGCTGTGGGCAAGTCTACAGCAGATTGACATATCAGCTCTACTATTCCCAATTGAGCATGTTACAGGGACGTTACTATTAGAAGGCTTAAACAATAGGGTAGAAGGCTAAAGAGCTCTGAAGGGTTATGGTTTGTCAGTAACCTAGATAAACAAGTTCCTGTGCTGCTGATAAGAAAAAGCAGAGCATGACATCCCTATGATCAGACAGGGCAGGTTAGAGAGATAGCTGGTAACTTAGAGAAGCTTGTGTACACAAGCAGGAAATAAGAACTATATTAGCTCTTAAAGGAATTAAAATGAGAACAGCAATGGATTTGGTAATAGTCTTTACCTTTGCCTATATGTTTAAAGCTAATTATTGTGGTGAGAAAAACCCTTTAAAGGGTCATATTTGACTTACAAGACAGCCACTTTGAATAGGTGGCAGTGGAGAGATGGCTTTTTTTTTCCTTCTGGAAGAGATCTAATTTACATATAAAAAAAATCCTATTAGCATAATCATACATTTAAACATAATACAAAATGCAATTTCTGCACAGATTTTTTTTTTTTAAATGCTCTACAGAATCTGGCACAAGTATCATTTATTGTAGTATCTAAAAAGGCGTTATGCTGAAATAATTTCATACTGACAAGCCTAGAACCACTCAATATTTTAAGAGCTGTCTTTACACCAGAATCAGCAGCATACAAAAGTCAAATTTATTCTTTAGCATCTTTACACTAATAGCATAATTTGAATTAAATTATAACTATTTGCCCTTGCGTTTCTCATTGAATGCTTGCATTTTAAAGAAAACCCTGAGCTGAACGCATAAAATGAATAAATGTACTTTATTATTGTGAACACAGAAGGGCCTTTGAATGTAAAAATAAAATAAGTTGCAAAAGGTACAATTATTATGAACAAGTATGAACCAATTAATTAGTTACATATACTGCTGTCTTAAATAATACTAAGCTAGGAAAAAGTGTTTAATAAAAATTATTGTCATTATACGAAGGCAAAAACTTTTAAGCAAGACAAAAAAAAGAGCTTTAGCAAATGTGGTTTCTTTTAGACTACATATGCTGTATTTCACATTCATATACACTTGTGGCAGACCACACTTTTGTGTCCGATTACATAAAGCATAAATGTAAAACAGAGCAAACATAGTCTAAAAGAAATCTCTTTTAGTCAGTTATGTTCTACTAGTGCCAAAGGGAAAAGGAAAACAAGAGGCAAGGGACGATATTACCAGTATTGGAGAGTCTGATAATAATAGAGTGGGACATGACAACTACAGTTGTATGGAAAAGTTTTTGACCCCTTCTTCATTTATTAATATTTTGGATGTTTCTCTCAATTAAATGTTTCAGATCACCGAACAAATTTTAATATTAGACAAACATAACACAAGTAAACACAAAATGCAGTCTTTAATTGAAGGCGTCACGATTGTGCCTGAAACACCCCCGGCTTCTGGCTCTGGTCGCCGGCCACGGCCATACGATAACCAGGGTTTTTGCCCCAATAGTTTTCATTTACTGTGTGAACTGGGTTTATCTTTTCTGGGTGCTGATTGATTCGGGCCAACCCTGGCCAGGAATCTTTCCAACACACGTTTGGGTTTAACTTTTTCCTTTTTGAGTAACAGCTTTCTTTCCTATTGATCTTTTTTCCCTTCTGCCTATTGCCTCACTTCTCCCTTTCTTTTGTTTAAAAAAGGTCTTTGCTTCCTTCCTCCCTGCCTGCTTTTTTGGGGGTTCTTTCCCCTATAGTTCGCTGCACTCTTTCTTGTTACTCTCTGCATTACTCTGACCTTTGGCTTGGACTCCGGTTACCTCTCTGTAACTCGCTGCCCGTTTCGTTACGGACTTGGACTGCCCGACTAAGTTTTTGTGTTCTGTGTTTGTTTGTCCCGTCGTGTTGCATTTTCGCAGTGCAGTTTTGTTTCTGGTTTTGGGCCGGCCCATTAAGGATTGGGTTTCCCCAAAGGGCAGGGACAGGGGTGGGACCAGGTCAGGGCCCCCTTGTCCCTGTTTTGTTGTGTCCCGACGTCCCTGACATTAAAGCAGGCCCCTACCCCGTGACCCTCTGGGAGTTCAACATAAGTCCGAATTGTCGGTCAAGACCGCCTAATGGTTGACAACCCATTTCCAGGCATGGCGGGACCATAAAACAAAATCTCGCAGCACCCTGGGTGCCACAACGCCCCCCGCACAGACTTGCCGCCCCCCCTGGTCCCCTATCCCCCCTTTTTTTAGAGTCCTAGCATCCGTTTAAAAGTGTGTTTACTGGATTCTTTGATGGAAAAATTTACAGGTTCCAAACTTTAGGGAATTTGCACCTGTTTTTTTTTGCTTTAAATTTTTCCCCCTGAGGAAAAAAAGTGCGGTTGTGGTGTCTCTCTCCAGGGCCACCCCAGGATTGGGCACTAGCTATGCCCCCTGAAGCCCGGGGGTGGTTTTCAAATTTACAGATTTTTTTAGGTTTAGGCCATACTACGACAATCCCAACCCTGTGACATGGGCGAAAAATCACCTGCTATCATTAGCAGTAGTGATGAGCGTTATTTGACTATGTCATCGGGTGATGGTCGAAAAAGGGAATAACCAATAAATATTCGATGGTCGATGATAGATTTTCACGAGACCCTTAAAATTATGGGAGAAACAACAACACCTTACACCCAAACAGGGGGTGGAGAACTGGGGAAATTTAAAATCCCACAGTCAATGGATACATGCTACATTTAGGCAACACACTTGGTTATAAAAGCCAAGAAAAAAAATCACGACCATTTTCTATCCCCGTTTGCACCACACATACCCCCTTAAACCGCATGACCCCCAAAAATTTAAAAAGGGGCCGAAGGCAGTATGATTTGAACCATCATTTTACTGAACTGGGCATTGAAATTTTCCCCGGGGCCCGGAAGCAGCATAGCCCAAACCTGCATGACCCCCGATTTAAAAAGTGCCTGAAAAAAGGAGTTTTCAACCACAATTTTAGTTGAACGGGACATTGACTATACCTGTCCTTACCACTTTATGACCTTTAAAACCCTGTAGACCCACAAAAAAAAAGTGCGGAAAAAGGGGTTTTTTAAAACCACCATTTTATTGAACTGGACATTGACTAAAACCTACCCTTTTGGGCCACAGCAGGGCCCCCCAAACCTGAAATTAACCCCCCGTTTTAAAAAAGTCCCGGGGAAAAAGGAGTTTTTAAACCCCCAAACATTTTATTTGAACTGGCCAAAAAACATCCCTGTTCGGGAAACCGCAGCTTTACCCTTAAATCTACATGACCCACAGTTTAAAAAAGGGTCCCGGGAAAAAGGGAAATTTTTCAACCACCATTTTAGTTTCATTTGGCCCCTTTTACTGTCCCGGGCCCCGGGGTAGCGCTTACCCCTTAAAGTGGGGCCCCAATTGATTTTCCCCTTGGGAAAATTTCGGTGGTTAACGCTCCTGTTCCCCCCGGGTGCCCTTTTTTTGGCTTTTTTTTTTCCTCATTTTACTCAACGTGCGGAGGAAATTGTCTCTGTATTTTTGTTTCTCTTTTTTCCCCGGCTCCTACCCCAAATGTCCCCCCTGAAAAACCCCTCCCATCGGGTTTCAATTTTTCCTGAAACCTCCCCTTGAAAAATTTTTAAAGGAAAATTTTTTTTTAACCAGCTATTTTGTACTTTCAAGTTTTTTAGTTTTTAATTCTAGAAAACAAATTTTTAAAAAAAAGGATGGGAATCCCCCCAAAGGCCCCTTTTGTTTCTTTTTTTTTAATTGTTTTTAAATGGGTTTGCTCAAACAGGGAAATTGAAAACTTGTTAAAGATTTTGGGCAAAAAACAAGTCATTTTGCAATATTTTTCCATTAAAAGTGTCCCACCTAACCTGTTTCTGGCAAAACCCAATCACCCTTGACCACCCCTTGACAATTGTAAAGAACAAATTTGTTAGAAACAAAAATTTTTTTATAATAGGACCGTAAAATAGCGCATGTCACAGCAAAATGCCCCCAAAAATTCAAAAAACGACCCATGAGCCAGCTATGCCCAATTTTGTGAAAACAAATGTCTGTTTAAAAAAACATTTTTTTTATAAAAGGACCTGTGGTATAGCTGAAAGCCCACAGCAAAACCCTAAAAAAATTCAAAGCTTTACCCTTAAACTATTTTTGACAATTTTTAAGAAAAAATTTTTGGGCTTTTTTAGTACCCTGAAATTTTTCCTGAATTTAAAAAAGGCAGAAATGACCCAAAAAATTTAAAAAGACTTCTCACCACTGTTAAAAATTGGAGGGAAAAATGCCACTTAAAGCCCACATTTCTTTTCCCAAAGGGACCATGTTTAAATTGCTGTATCTAAACAGAAAACAACCCCAAAAAAAATTATAAAAAATGATTTCTCACCACAAATTAAAAATTGTGAGGGAAAATGCCACTTAAAACCCCACTTTTTCTTTTCCCAAAAGGGCCCATGATTTTTTGCTTTTCCCTCACAGCAAAAAGGCCCCCAAAAAAAAATTATAAATATGACTTCTAAAACCACTTTTAAAAATTTGGGTGAGGAGAAATGCCCACTTAAACCCCATATTTCTGGTTCCCAAAGGGGACCAAAAATTAATAGCTGACCACAGCAACATGACCTAAAAACCATTGACAATGGGGAAAACTTCTAAAAAATAAAGTAGAAAAATGGAATACGGTGTTGTAAAGAAACCTTGCTGCCCTTTTACAGTCTCCTACAAGCAAAAACCAAAATTAACTTTTGGGGAAAAAGAGAATAAAAAATTGCAGTAAGAAAATTAAATCTTTTTAAAAAAAAAGTTTTAAAAGGGGAAAACCATTTCTGTTTTAAAGAGGAATGTGAAGAAGCCCGGCAACAAATTCGGTGCCCTTTCCGGCCCAATTGGGGGCCACAACATCATAAAGAATCCATGCCTGATTCATCTTAGGGAAAGTTAAACTATCCACTTTTATCGTGGAAAGTCGGATGCGTTTGCCCTGTAATGATTTCCTCCCCCCCTGAAGGCCCCAATATGAACGCGGGGCTGGGCAGGACAACCCCTTATGGCTTTGGCGAGCGAGCCCCGGCCATTCGTCCATTTTGGATAACCAAAAGTCTTTTGGGGCCCGGGAAAACAAAATCCAAAAACACTTTTTTTTGAGACCAAAAGTCGGCACCATAAACTTAAGCGGTCTCTGTGTTTTGGAAAATTTTGGGGCCCTGCATTGCAGGCTTTGGGTGGGGTTTGGTAAATAAAGTTTGGGCCAGAGGTCACCCCATTGGGCTTCTGCCCCCTTTCCCTGCTGCTCCCTGCTGCGCCCACAGCTATTTTTCCCCATTTCCTAAAACTGCTGTCACTCGCTAAAGTTTTTTTCCACCATAAAAACATTTGAGGAACGTGAAGCAGAACGCAACAAATGTCCCCCAAGTTTTTTCAATCAGCGGGGGTCCCCCAAATTTCCTGCATTTTAACTCTCTTTTTTGGGTGGGGGGAAGGAAAATTGCTGATTTTTTTTTGTACCAAAAGACCCCAGGAGGGTGGCCCCCCCCAAAAAGTAACTTTTTGTTCTTTTTTGGGGGCCTTAAGGGCGAGATCAGGTTGGGGGAAAATTGGGGAGCTCCAAGCACTAAATTGAAAGAGGGAGCCTTAAATTTCCCCCAAGTTTCGGGGTCGGGGGGCACTAGCAAACTGATCTTCCTCATTTTCCCCCTCCCCTAAAATTTCCGCCCCAAAACCTTTTTCCCCAAGGCGGGGAGCCCGGTAACGTCGGTGTCTAGGAATCCCCCTTCCTCCTCCCCGTTTCCCTCCCCCCAGACCTTCAAAAACCCCGGGACTTGCCTGAGATGATGCACCCTGAGAGCTGAGGGCGCCCCCTTTGCCTAGCCCTGGACCCCGAACCACCCCTAATGAAGACCAAATGAAATTGTGAAACTTTTCGGGCCTTGTGGTTTTGACGGGAAAGGGGCCCTCCGTGTCCGAATCTGTGCCCCCCTTTCTCCTCCTCCCGCGGGCCCGGGACTGTTTTTTTTCAGAGTGCCAACGTTCCTTCCAGAACTAAATCCCAAAAGCCTGCGACAAAGGCTTTGGGCCCCCGCACTGACCTTTTTTGGGGGACTCTTCAAAACGGGCAAGGATGGTGAAACAAGGCTTTGCGCGCTCCCCAAATCGCTGGACTTTTGGGGAAAAGGGTTTGGGAAATTCCAAAGGTTTGCCACATCAACAATGAGACGGTTAAAACCGGGGAGGCCGAGCTGACCTGCAACGCACCCCGGGGGGTGCGAAGCAGGGTGCGAACGGCGGAAGGGCAAATTTAAAGATTTCAAAACCTTCCCAGAAAGGAAACCCCCCAGACCCGGAGCTCTTTTAAAAATTTCTGGACGAAAAAGGGTTTCATGAATGGGGCCCAGGCAAGGGATGTGCCCCCAGCCTCCCCACTTAAGGGGCCACAATTTCGCCCTTTTTTTTTCGCACCCACCTTCCCTGAAAAAAGGTTTTCTTGGGTCACCGCACCCCAGCGCCGGGGGTTCTATTTTGCGGAGAGCCGACCAAAATTTTTTTTCCTGTGTGTGGACGGTCCTCCAAGAAAAAATTAATTTCAAAAAACGGCCCTGGTTTCTTTTTTGGGCACGTGACCCACCAAGGACCTTGGGGGAAAAAAACCCTGCCCAAATTCCCTGGGGTTTTTAAAAGAGCGTGCCCCGAGCCTGAACCAAACCGTCACCCCCCAGAGCCACCCCCCAAAGCTCACCCAGTGAGCTGTCACAGAGATAAAAAGCGGCCTTGGCCGGGGTTTAACTAGCCCAAAGTGGGGTGGTCAGAGGGGACTTTTTCCGGCCACAAAAGCAAAAAACCCCTTTTAATTTTAGATGACAGGGGCTGGCCGGGGGCCAGGGAGGGGCCTTTTTTTTGGCAAAAAAAATCCCCTGCTCGGCATTGGTATTGGGGGGCCAGGAAAGGGCCCGTGAGTGGGGGAAAACCCATCTGTTTCCACCAGAAAGAAAGGCAACTTTTTTTTCCAAAGGGAAAAAAACCTTGCAATCCCGACATTCGGTTTTTGGGTTTTTGGGATGGTTTTGGGTTAAAGTGTTTTTCCTTGCCCCCAAAACCGGGAAAGACAAAAAGGGCTGGCTCCTAAAACTGGCCGTTTAAAGGGCGTGCTTTTTCATAAAAATTTGGGGGAAGGAGAAGGGGTTGGGGAATGGGTCCCCTGGGGGCGGGTTTGGTATTTCGGGCGCCCGGGGGAGGCGAAGGGGAAGGTTTGATCCCTGATCTGACTCTGAGAGACAGGGGCACGGGGAACCTTGGGGTTGGCGGAGGAGGAAAGGGAGACAAAAGGGTGTGAAGGGGTTTGGGAAGGCCCGTGTCGTCTGGCCTTTTTTTGGGCCAATTTTTCCCTCCATTTCACTAAATGCTTTTTGCTGAAATTTTAAACTAAAACATTTGGTGGTGGTTAAAAAATTAAAACCTTTTTTCCCTCTATTTTTATGCTTTTCCCGGAAAGGGCAAAATATGAAATCGCGGGTGAAATAAAGGGGTTTGCTCAAAAAAGGGCCCGGCTTGAGGGGCCCCTGGCCCCTTTTTATGGCGATAACAGGAGCGGGTTTCCGTAAACCGTGGTTTGGCGGAATCATATCACCCACTTCTGCCCCGGGCCCCCTCTCCCTTTTTGGGGCGGGACCCTACTGACACTCCCCCAAAACCTCTTCCCCCTCTTCCGTGATGAAGCGTTTTCGCAAGCAAATTTTTCTGAAAAGAACCACGTTGGATCCGAAATGTTTTTCCTTTCATCCATCAACACGGGGCCCTTGGTCGCCCTGACATTCTGCATCCAGGAGCTGCGGGCTACAAGCAAGAGGGACTGCAAGGCGGGGCCCGACCCCCCGGGTTTTTTTGCCGATTGCCCGGGCTTCCTTCTCCTCCTCTGATGGAAACATAACTGTGCTTCAGAGCAGAAAAAAATCATCCTTTTTGGCCCTTGACCCTTTAACATGCCTTCTGACCCCAACCCCCATTTTTTTTAAACAAAAAAAAGGGTTATCCACAGTGGTTTTGGGGACAAAGAGTTGACATTTGGGTGCTTCAAGTTGGGTGGATTTCTGATGACTTATGAGACATTTTGTGGGGCCCTGACTGGGAGGAAAAAGGGGGTAAGACGCGGATAAATTTCAATTTAAACCCCTGAAGAACAGATTGGCGACCCCGGGGTTTCTGAGATTTTAAAGGGCCCCCGACCCGCGAAGAAAAGGGCCGACGGGCCTTTAACTGCGAATTTCCCTGGCATGCGTGTTTTTCCCCCAGCACTGGAAGGAGCACCTTTTTCTCCCAAACCCCTACCCCCATGTCCTACCCCCCTCTTTGCTCCTTACCCCCCTGAAATTTTGCTCCATGTTCCCAAAAAAAAAATTTGAGAAGGGGATGGGGAAAAGTTTTGGAAAGTCTCATTAAAAAACGAAAAATCACAGCTATTCTCAAATCCCTCAAGGCAAAACAAAATTGGGTGGATTCAAAATTTTAAATGGAAGGAGGGCTCTATCAACACAACTGGCCCCGGGGGGCCAAAGTGAAAAAAACACTTCTGAAATGTTTTAAAATGATAATAAAAAAGGGATTTTTTGGCACCTAAACCCAAACCCGGGTGACTACAAAGTTTCTGGAAATTTAAATTTAACTGCAAATAGTTTTATCAACCCAAAACTTTTCTGACCAAAATGAAAAAAACACCTTCTGAAATGTATAGGAAAATTAAAAGGTATTTTTTGGGGACCAAACAGTACACCTGTGGTGGGCTACAAAGTTGGCCCGGAAATTTAAATTTTAAATTGCAAAGGAAGATCTATCCAAAAAAAGCTTGACTGACCAAAGGAAAAAAAAAAAATTGGAAAAAAAAAAACACCTTTTCTGGAAAAATGGGTTTTAAAATTTTGGCCGGAAAAAAAAAATTAAAAGGTATTTTTTGGCACCTTTCAATTCCCCCGTGGTGACCCACAAAAATTTCGTATTCACATTTAAAAATGCAAAGTAATCTATCAACAAAGCTGTACTTTCGCCTTTAAAAGGAAAAAAAAAACTTTAATTCTTTGGAAAAATTTTAAGAAACCGGGGAAAAAAATTTTTAAAGGAAAGGGTTTAAATTTCCTTGGCACCTTTTTTTCAAAAAAAATTTTTAACCCTTTGGGGGGACAAAAAAATTTGGGTTGTAAAATTCCCCATTTAAGTGCAAAGGGGCCTCAATGAACAAAGCGTAGTTCGCCAAAAGGAAAAAAAAACAAACTTAAATGTATTCGGGAAAAAAAAAAGTATTTTTGGGACCCCATTTAATTCAACCTTTTCTGTGTGAAAAAATACAAAAAATTGGCCCGCCCGTGTAAATTTCAAATTTTTTAAAATAGTTTTAAAGGGGGGCTTTTTTTTCAATGAACAAAAGCTGTAACTTACGCCAAAGTGAAAAAACACGTATCCCAAATTTTATTCAGAAAATAAAAGGTATTTTTTTGGCACCTATCAACCCCGTGCTTTCCCACCAAAAAATTTCCTGGATTCTAATTTAAAAAGCAAGGTGGGGAAATCAACAAAGCTGGAATGGGGAAAATTGAAAAAAAACACCTATCTGAAAAAGTAAAACTGATAATAAAAGTGAGGGTTTTTCACCCAACAAAAGGGCCCCGCAGGGTTTCTAAAAAAAGAAAAGGGCTATCCAAATAAAAAATTTTAGGGTTTCCCAATTCCAGAAAAATTTCAATAGAAAAAATGTTAATAATAAAGCTATTGCAGTGCAATGTCCCACACTAATTTTTGGTAAAAAATATCCAAATATTCTTTAAAAAGCTTTTTCTGTGTTCCCCCGGGCCCCCCCCCTCCCCGCTCCCCCTCATGACTTTTTTAAAACGGTTTGATGCTCCTTTAAAATTCTCTAAACCCAACTACATAAAATCTTCAAATCTCTGATCTAAAATAATTGTAAGGATCACAGCTAACAGAGAGCTTTTCCCCTGTGAAGAAAAAGAAAAATTTCGCTTAGCCCCGTTTGACCCAGGGAAGCGCACAACCTACTGCAAAGAGAACCCCCTGAAAAGACCTGAACAAAAAACAAAGGGAAAAGGGGTGTTTTTATGTAAAACCCAGGGCTGTGAATTTTTTTAAGCCATCGCAAAAAAAAACACACCCCCTCATACGTCGCACACAAAATCTCACCCTTCTCTATTTTTGAAGCTGATTTGCTGGCCCCCCCAAAATAAAAGGAAGGGGCCCCAAAAATTTGGGGGATATTAATAATGATGCACAGATTTTAAAACCCAAATTAAACGCGTAAACTAAAAAAACCGATCAACTTAAAAAAATGTTTGGGCCATTTCAACTTTGTTTGAAAAAAATCGCTCAACACTTTTCCGCCGGCTTTTCGCTCGGGCCCAAGGGTAAAGTTTTTTAGTTCTGCCCAAAGGTGTACTATGGGCTGGTGGTCGGAAACCACCCCCTTTAAAAACCCTTTTTTAGACAAGGGGTGCCCCGATGCGGTAAGGGAAAGCTATGGTCCCCCCATCCCAAACCCCTGAGAAACCCCAAATTTACTTTTTGAATCCCAACCGTGACTATTGACAAAAAAACTAAAGGGGGGGAGGGGACAGGGAAAAAAAAAGGGGGGGGCGGCTGTTTAACTCAAGTCCAGAATTTCCCGTAACATTCCCCCTGTTAAACCAAACTCTGAAAAATTTTTTTCCCCCCCTTTTAAAACCTCATCAAAAGTCCTCGAAAAAACCATTGGGGTTGGGTTTTACCTTCTGCCCCCCACCAAGGAGATAAGGTTTTGAAAAAATGGGCCCTTTGCCCCTTTTTTTGTGGGAAAAACCTTTACCACTTTTTCCCCTGAGGGGACTTTTTGACTTTGGCCCCCCCCAATCAAACCCCCCAAGGGAAAAAGCCCCAAAAAGTGAGTGGGTTTCCAGGAGGGGTAAAAATCCGTATACAGGTACCACTTTGGGTTTTGGGGAATAATTTTTTTTTTTTTTTGGGCCGAATTTTGGTTTTTCTAATTCTAAAAAAATTTTTTTTGCTTGAAAAAACTAAACAAAAAGACTATCAAGGGGGCTGCTACTATTTTCCCCTTTAGGGATTTTTTTTGGGGTTGGGGGGGGTTGTCCAGGGGGGGCCTTTTTTTGGTTTTTTGGATTCCTTTTTTTTTCCAATTTTTTTTTTTAAGGTTGGCCTTCCCTTTTTTTGGGTTTTAGGGGTTTGGCCCAATCCCAACTCCCCAATCAGGGGAAGAATTTAAAAATTTTTTTAGTCTTTAAGAAAATACTTTGGAAAATTTGGGGAAATTCCGGAAAGGGAAAAGCTTTTTTAAATTTTTTGTTTTTTTAAAGGGGAAAAAACCTTTCCGCCCCGCCCCGATAAATTAAATTTTTGGGGGGTTTTCCTTTTGGGTCGTCCCCCTCCATAATCCTTTTTTTGACTGGAGGACCACTGAGTTGATCAAATTGGGGTGAAACCCTGTTGGGGGTTTTTTCATTTGAAAAATTGTTGAAACCCTTTTGTGGGGCTGTGATTAATACCATATTTCCAAAGTAAATTTTGACTCTTATAAAAGAAAATTTTGCTATAATCTGCCTCTGCACCACCGATGAATTTTTCACCAAAGAGCTCACCCCCAGGGGGAAAAGCTTAACTTGCCTTTCCTTTGGAGCGAGAAAACAATTTCATTTTGCATTAAGGGGCCTAAATATTGGTTCTCCCCGGGGGTAGTGTTCTCGACTACCGATTCCCCAGAGTTTTTGCCTCCGACGGGGCTGTCTCCCTTTTTGCTGTAAAAGGATTCCCATCTCATGTACTTCTCCCCCACTACAGCTTTTTAAAACTGGGAAAAATTTAAACGCCCTTAATCGAATGTGCACAGTCTGTTATAAGAGTCATAAGAATCTTAAAAAAGTCTAGCTGAGAATCAAAAAACCTAGTGGTAAACGCCAACCCAGACCCAAATATATCCCCCTTTGGGTCCCACCAGTGAAATATGCCACCAAACCTGTAAGGAAAAACTTCACCAAACCCACTCTGCTAAAACTAGAGGCTCTATTGAGGGTCCAGTGGTCCTTCATAAAGGAGGGGGGGTACTGTCATGAATGTGCCTGAAACAACCCCGGCTTCTGGCTCTGGTCGCCGGCCACGGACGGTATGATGTAAACCATGGTTTTTGACCTAATATTGCGTTTCATATTACTGTGTGAACTGGGTTTATCTGTTCTGGGTGCTGATTGATTCCTGGCCAACACCCGTGGCCAGGAATCTTCCAACACACGCTTGGTTAACTTTCTTCCTTTTTGAGTAACAGCTTTCTTCTCCTATCTGATCTTTTCTTCCTTCTGCCTATTGCCTCACTTCTGCCTTTCTTCTGTTCCTATAAAAGGTCTTTGCTTCCTTCCTGCCCTGCCTGCTATATTGGTTCATTGCCCTATAGTTCGCCTGCACTCTTTCTTGTTACTCTCTGCATTACTCTGACCTTTGGCTTGGACTCCGGTTACCTCTCTGTCTCACGTTCTGTACCTCGCTGCCCATTCCATTACCGACTTGGACTGTCCGACTACGGTTTTGTGTTCTGTGTTTGTTTGTCCCTGTCTGTGTTGCACTTTGCGCAGTGCAGTTATTAGTCTTCTGGTTGGAGCCAGCCTATTAAGGAGTCGGGTTCCCCAAAAGGCAGGGACAGGGGCTGTGATCAGCGTCAGGGGCCGCTTGTCCATGTGTTTGTGTGTGTCCCTGAAACTCCCTGACAGAAGGTCTTTATTATTGAGGGAAAAAGTAATTAAAACCCTACAGGGCCCTGTTTGAAAAATAATCCCCCACTAAATATAATAACTGTTTCTCCCACCCTTACCAGCAACAACTGCAATCAAGCAATTGCCAATGAGTCTTTTGCAACCCTCTGGAGGAATTTTGGCCCACTCATATCTGCAAAATTTATTGTAATTCCCCCACATTGGTGGGTGTCCAAACATGAACCTTTTTTTAAGTTCATCCCACAGAATCTCAATTCAGTTAAGGTCATGACTTTGACTAGGCCACTCCCAAAGTCTTGTTTTTCTTAAGCCATTCAGGTGGACTCACTAGTGTGTTTTGGATAATTGTCCTGCTGCATAACTCAAGTGCGCTTAAGTTGGAAGTCAAGAACGGATGGCCCGACATTCTCCTTCAGGATTTATTGGTAGAAATTCATGGTCCATTTATCACTTCAAGACGTCTATGTCTGGAAGCAGCAAAACAAGTCCCAGACCATCACACTACCACCACCATGTGTTACTGTTGGTATGATGTTCCATTTCTGAAATGCTGTGTTGCTTCTATGCCAGATGTAATGGGACTTACACCTTCTAAAAAGTTTAACTTTTGTCTTGTCAGTCCAGAGAATCTTCTCTCAAAAGTCTTGGGGATAATCAAGATGTTTTCTGGCAAAACTCAGACGAGCCTTTATGTTCTTTTTGTTGTGTCTTGGAACTCTGTCATGCAAACCCTTTTTGCATAGTGTCTTTTTTATGGTGGAGTCATGTACACTGACCTTAACTGAGGCAAGTGAGGCCTGTAGTTCGTTGGATGTTGTTGTGGAGTATTTTTCCCATTTGTGGATAATGGATCTCACTGTGGATCTGTTGTGCCCCAAACTTTCAAGAGATTGCTTTGTAACTTTTTTCCAGACCGATAGATCAGAATTACTTTGTTTCTCATTTGTTTCTGAATTTCTTTGGATCTCCTCATGATGTCTAGCTTTTGAGGATCTTTTGGTCTACTTTGGGCAGGCCCTTTTTAATTGCTTACTTGCACTTGCAGGTGTTGCAGTAATCTGGCCTGGGTGAGGCTTGGGAAATTGAACTCAGCTACCTAAAGATGTAAAAAAACACAGTTAATTTATGTTTTTGGGGAGGAGAGGGATTACTTTTTCACACAGGGTCCTGTAGATTTTGATTACTTTTTTATAATAAAGACCTTCATTAAAAAACCTGCATTTTGAGTTTACTTGTGTTATATTTATTTAATATTTAAATTTCTTTTGGTGATCTGAAACATTTTAGTATGACAAAAATCAAAAAAATTAAGAAATCAGGAAGGATGGTAGATATTTTTTAAGACCACTGAAGATTATGGGAAAAATAAGGGAGGATTAGAGTGAAAACTCCCCGTACAAAATCTCTTGGGGCTGCAGTGTTCCTTAATTACCTAAATACAGGGTAACTGTCCTGGTAAGGGTGACCCTGTCCGGAACCTCTCCCTATGCACATTTTCCCTTGTATACCCTATAAAAAAAAATCTGTGTCCCAATATGTTTCAATCTCCCCTAAATTAAATAAAGATCTCCTCAGAGGAAAAGTACAGGGAATGACAACAGCACTCACTACTAATAAGCATAAAGGATTATAGGTGCGTTATATTAACAAAACAATGTGGAGTCAAAGTAAATAATTAAATGACGCCTTTCGGACAGTGGTCACAGAAAGGACCTGTAGATAAGAAAGGACCAATTACCTCAATCCACGGCAGTGGTGTTGGTCAAGGATAATAGATAAAACCTTCAAGACAGTAATCACAGACAGGAGACTCATATATCTCACTCCAGCTTTGTCAGTCAAGGATACTAAAGCAAAAATGCCATAGCAAGTGGTAACGGCTGCATACTTATTGAATACTGGCAACACTAAATAGTATGATAGGAGCATGCACCATCAGCCGACAGTGCATTATCATGGTACATGACATGGTATGTCGGCACTAGAGGGAAGGTACTAAGCTTCAGACTGAATCATCCTGCTGAAAACATATAATATAAGAAGTGTCGGACTGAGGTGCATAGGAGCCACCAGAGGTTTTAGGGGCTCACTGTGCCTCCCGGCACCATACAGGTAGTGTATGGTGCCCCACCCAGTCTTGCTTCAACTTATACAGACTAGTGTGATCATATCATCGCAGTAGACTGTTATCAAGATTAGACACTGGGGCTTCTGAGTCTCCCTCACCTAATTGCAGCAGGACACTGGGTGGTAAACATAAAAAGTCTAAAGGTATATGTCCCCCTCCCTGAATGATACCTGCTGCTCTGGCGTCTAGATGTGCTGTGCGCATGTCCGGAGGTTTGATGCCTCCGCGCATGCGCATTTGCACATGACTGCCGGAAGTGGGGAATGGAGTGTCCGTCACCCTCCGAACACGGCGCGTGCGCCGCAATGGTGCCACAGGTCTTACTCATTTAGGCAGGGATATTTAAACATGGAGGAGACTTAATTCAAACACCCCCTGAGGAAGCGAATGAAAAGCGAAACACGCATTGGGGTGCGGGCTGTGGTCCTCCGAGGGTACGAATCTACTCTTTGCATCATATATAGAGATGGGTGAATTTCTAAAAAATTCGATGTGCCGACTTCGCCGAATTTTCCGACAAATTACTTCGGGATGAATCGCGTTAAAAAAACAGCTATTCCCAGGCTGCACAGAACCTGTAGGGTGCTGTAGAACGTTGTGCCATGCTTAAATATGCAGAGGGAGTTTTGGTTTGGTTTCCTTCAACAATGTTGTGTTTTAGTATGACACGCAAATGACTGCCGCCGCTCTTAGAATCGCTTCACTATAAAATCCTGGCATAAAGGGCAAAATTTAACCAAAAACTGAAGCGGGAATGTAGCCTGTTAAAGTCATGGCAGCGATAGCTGGAAAAAAAACAAGCTGAGGGCTCAGTTGGCAACATCAGTAGGCCACAGAGTGGCACAGGCAAGTGGGGAGGACGGCAGCAGCCACAGCAGCAGAGGTCAGAGAGGGCACAATGACATTCGGGAGGTGGCAAAAACAGAGTAGGCCACAGAGTGGCACAATAAACAGAGTGTGGAGGTGACGGCAGACCCAACAACAGCGCAGCATGAGGTCAACAGTGGCACAATGACATTCTAGAGGTGGCAAAAACAGGAGTAGGCCACAGAGTGGCACAATGAAACAGTGTGTAGGTCACGGCAGCAGCAACAGCAGCAGCATGAGGTCAGACAGTGGCACAATGACATTTTGGAGGTGGCAAAAAAAGGAGTAGGCCACAGAGTGGAACAATGACAGAGTGTTGAGGTCCTGGCAGGAGCAACAGCAGCATAAGGTCAGACAATGGCACAATGACATTCTGAAGGTGGCAACAATAGGAGCAGGCCACAGAGTGGCACAATGACAGAGAGTGGAGGTGATGGCAGGAACACCCGCATGAGGTCAGAGAGTTACACAATTACATTCTGGAGGTGGCAAAAACATGAGAAGGCCACAGAGTGGCACAATGACACAGTGTGGAGGGCACGGCAGGAGCAACAGCAGCAGCATGAGGTCAGAGAGTGGCTCAATTACATCCTGGAGGTGGCAAAAAAGGAGAGGCAACAGAGTGGCACAATGACACAGTGTGTGGGTCAGGCAAGCAGCCACACACAGCATGAGGTCAGACAGTGGCACAATAACATTTTGGAGTGGCAAAAACAGGAGTAGGCCACAGAGTGGCAAAATGACAGAGAGTGGAGGTGACGGCGTCAGGAGAAACACCATGAGGTCAGAGAGGGGCACAATGACACAGTATGGAGGTGAACGCAGCAGAAAAAACAGCAGCAGCAGCATGAGGTCAGAGAGTGGCACAATGACACAGTGTGGAACAACTCCCTTCTGCAGAGGTGGTAGAGCCTTGACTGGTTGCTGTGCTGCTGCTGTTGCTGCGGCGGCTGGATGGACCACCACATCTGAGCAATGTTTCCCCCAGGCCACCGGATGGTGATGCTGCATGTGTTGACGCAGGTCCGTGTGCCAACGTTAGCTCCCCGGCCACTCTTCACTTTCGCCCACAGTTTCCACATATACCCATATTCGACTCCTCCGGTGTCTTAGCAAAGAACTGCCACACCGCCAAGTAGCTGATCTTACCGCCAACGCTCCGCACTGAGTGACTACTACCGCCGCTGCCTCGCTGAGCCCTTGCGCCGCTACTTTCTTGGACCTTCGAAGAGGGTTTTCTACCCCGTGGCCGCTTGGCTCCTCACCTCACACTGCTGCTACCCTGCTGACTCACGGCCACACAACCCAATAGCTGGCTGCGCCGCTGCCTGACGCGCAAGCTGAAGCCCTCTTTTCCTGACGATGATGTAGCCCCCCGCTTCACCTGGGTCCCAAGTGCGGTCGGCTACATCATCATTTATTTGTGTTTCATCGCAATGCTGTCCTCATCACCGGTCTTGGTATGCAGAGGCTGTCCCCCCCACAAAATGACCTCCCATGCCACTCTCCACATTTTTTTTTTACTTTGCCACCTACTGTAAAAACAGGGATATTGGCCCCATTTCTTTGCTGCCAAGTAGCTGCTGACTGCCCTCCTCAAATTGTTCATCCTCGCTGTATAGTGCGCTTGAGCCCAGACCACATAGTAGATCTCTGGGTGAGGGAAAAGGATGGACAGAGGCGGGTTGAGGACAGGTGAGGCCGCTACCCACTCCCGGCCATGCCCAAATAAGGGTTGTGTCTGACGTTTCCCACCGACTCTTGGCTGGGTTGTCAGATGTCATCTGGGAGGAAGTGGATGACCTAGTCAACCAATCAAGAACCATTGGGTTGCTGAACAACACACGGCCGCTAGATGACACCGGCAGTTTCTGGCCTCACCGAAAGACCCCTGCTGCGACGTCCCCTTGCTGTGGGTGTGACCTGAGCCTGCTCCAGGATGTTTGTGCCACTGCCACCGCAGGAAGAGTTTGACACCTCCGTCTGACATAACTGTTTGTTCTAAAAGTACAGACTCTGTTTCATGAAGATATCTGTAATGATAAATACATTTTACTCCAAAAAGAACCCAGTAACAAGCTTGGGGAACCCTTGGAAAAAAATTGCGCTCCACAAATGGCCCGGGAAAAAATTTACTTTTATGTGCCCTTTAAAAACACTGTTATTTTACTGATATAAAAGCACAAATAGGCTTAAAATTTAAACCTTTGGGTATGAATTAAAGCTACAGGGAAAATTTCTTCTTTGGCGTGAAAAAAAACGTTTCTTTTACTGAATACAACTGCAGAAAAATACTTATTAACCCTTGGATGTAAATTGTGCAAAAGAAAGTGCTGCCAACAATTACAAACTTTGTAGTGTGTTAAAAACGGTGTTATTTTACGGAACACAACAACAAAAAACTCGTAGTTAACCTTCGGATATGATTATGCTACATGCAAATTTCTTCCTTTGGCGGTGAAAAAGAACGTTTCTTTTTCTGAATACAACTGCAGAAAAAAAACTTAGTTAACCCCTTGGATTTAAATTGCGCAAAAGAAATGTGCTGCCAACAATTACAAGCTTTGTATTGTGTTAAAACGGCGTGTATTGTACGGAACACACGTACAGAAATATTCGTAATTAACCTTCGGATATGAATTATGCTACAGGCAAAATTTCTTCTTTGGCGGTGAAAAAGAACGTTTCTTTTACTGAATACAACTGCAGAAAAATACTTAGTTAACCCGTGGATGTAAATTGCGCAAAAGAAATGTGCTGCTAACAATTACCAGCTTTGTAGTGTGTTAAAACGGCGTGTATTTTCCGGAACACAACAGAAAAACTCGTAATTAACCTTCGGATATGAATTATGCTACAGCAAAATTTCTTCTTTGGCGGTAAAAAAGAACGTTTCTTTTTCTGTATAGAACTGCAGAAAAATACTTAGTTAACCCTTGGATGTAAATTGTGCAAAAAAAATGTGTTGACAACAATTACCAGCTTTGTAGTGTGTTAAAATGGCATGTATTTTACGGAACACAACAACAGAAAAACTCGTAATTAACCTTTGGATATGAATTATGCTACAGGCAAAATTTCTTCTTTGGCGGTGAAAAAGAACGTTTCTTTCACTGTATACAACTGCAGAAAAATGCTTAGTTAACCCTTGGATGTAAATTGCACAAAAGAAATGTGCTGCCAAAAATTACCAGCTTTGTAGCGTGTTAAAACAGCGTATATTTTACGGAACACAACAACAGAAAAATTTCTAATTAACCTTCGGATATGAATTGTGCTACAGGCAAAATTTCTTCTTTGGCAGTGAAAAAGAACGCTTGTTTTACTGAATACAACTGCAGAAAAATACTTAGTTAACCCTTGGATGTAAATTGCGCAAAGTTTCTTCTTTGGCGGTGAAAAAGAACGTTTCTTTTAGTGACCACAACAGCAGAACAACGCTTAATTAACCCCTGGATCTAAACTGCGCAAAATAAATGAGCAACCAAAAATTAAGTGGTATTTGGATTGTAAAAACGCTGTTTCTTTAACTGATTACAACAGCAACAGGCTTAGAAAACCCTTGAATATTCAATGTGCTCAAGAACTGAGCAGATTGCATTAAAATGTATATGCAGCTGAATTGGACGCACACTGGACTTCAGTTCCAATACCCCACAAAATCAGAATTAGAACGTAAGAGAAGCAGTCTCTGAGACAAGCTGTGACACCCCACAAAAATTGCTGTATAAAAGTGAGTTCTTTAGTATGAAATATCATAAGCAGCAGCGGCAGCACCTTCCCTACACAGCACTGAGAGAGGAGTGTGCTGCCAGCGTCGCGCCCGGACTTATATAGTGTGGTGACGTCACAGAAGCCCGCCGGTCTCTGATTGGCTTCATCTCTGCACATGTCATGTAGGCTACGCCTTTCTTTCTCCCAGACTTCTTTGCCCCATGTAACGCCATATGCTCGCAGCCATTTTATCAATTAAAACACGCTTCGTTCCCGCGAATCACCCCAAACTTCGACTTCGTTCAGAATCAAAGTTTTCCTGAAATTCTGAACGAATTCCACTTCGTTAGAATCAATTCGCCCATCTCTAATCATATACTTCTGTTTAATACATGTGCATATTAGAGCTGGTTATCTTGATGCATAGATATAACTATTAGTAGTAACATATGGGATCTAAGAGTAACGTATGTATCTTATGGTACCCACTTCTATGCGCATATATATGTACTTTGGAGCTTCTTAATGAATTTACATCTGGATATACTATGTATTGTATGGATTATTAATGTTGTGATATTTAATTATGGAATAAATAAAGATAGTTTTGTAATTTTGGACTATATACTCTCCCTTTGTATATTTGTTTAAGTCTGTGTATATGGAGAGGGGTCTTATTTGGAGAGGGGACCGGATTTTGAGGAGGTCCAACCATTTAGCAAAAGCTGGACTTATTTGTATATATATATATGATATTTTTTCCTCTGTGTTTTTTCACAGCGGCCAGTATCGATTATGTGATGGACTTTAGGTCCCGGGATCAATCCTGGGTACAAAAGCTTAATGAGGTGTTCAAGAAGGACCCTAACTTGGTTTTAAGCGATGACAGTGTGGAGATAAAAGAGATACAAGCAAAGTGGCGTAAATTACTTCACAAAAGATTAAAAATATGGTGGAACAAACATTCTTGGGAAAATATCTGTTAAAGGCTTTAACACCAAGGGGCTTTTGTGGCAGAAGATGAAACCTTTAAAGAAACATGGGAGGAGTTGGCTAATAATTGTTCCCGGGGCTTTATGGACCTTTTGGTCCAATCTAACGGTACAGCCTTGGAAGGGATAGAAGCGGATCTGGTGGAAGTTCAAACAAAACTTAAAAACCTTATTCAAAAGAGGATTTGGAAAAATGTAATATTCAGTTAGATAAGGAATGTTGCAAATGGGAGAAAGAGATCTGTGAAACCAAAACCAAGAAGTTTCAGAGAGATGCCAACGATCTACTTGGGATGTATGTATAGGTGGAGACATAATAGGGAAAGACCTTTTCAAGGTCTAGATCTGGATCTATGTCTTCCACAGTATCATATGAAGAACATAAACGTGTGTGACATAATCAGATCAGTGTCCAGGGAGAGATTTCCAGTTATCCAAAGAGAGATAGGAATCCTCCAGGACATAACTTGATACCTCCCCCTCAGGAAGTGAAAAAAAAAACAAGAAAAACAAATTGAAGGTGATTAACCTGTCCTTGCACACTCTTTCTGAAACTCAGCATGATGTGTTAAGTTTAGGTTTAACATTTAAATCCAACTAATCAATTTCATTTTTTTACAGTCTTAAAAGACCTTCATCTTTTTGCGAGGAAATTAATATTAAAAAAACTTCATGCGATCAAGGAAATGACTAGATTATTTCCGACTGAGGAGGAGAGGAATGCAGTGGGTGTCCTGGAGGAATTACTTTTGGAACAGAGTGACTCCCCATCAGGTACTTTTTCACTATGTCTGTTCCTCAGATCATCTGTGTTTCCCCCTTTGTCCGTATGTCCATAGATTTAAATCTTTGTGAGATTAGTTGCGAGTGATATCAAAAAGCTCTCGAGAGGCCGAGGTAGAGATAATCTCACTTGACAACAGAGAGAGGCTATCAAAGAATTACAAGCAATGAAGGATGTGGTTTTTAAATTAGCGGACAAGTGGAAAACATAGTGATCTGGCCTGTTGAGAAATATGAGAAAGAATCTTTACATCAATTAAGGGACAGACAGACATACATAAAACTATCATAGAGCTTATCACGTGAACTATATGAGATTGTAGACAAGGCATTTCAATTGGGGATTATTCCCCCAAAAATTTGTGATAATCTCCTGGTGAAGTTTCCAAAGATTCCAACACTATTCTTACTCCCCAAGATTCCCAAGGATCCTGTCGGCCCACCCGGATGTCCAATAGTGTCAGGGATTGGGAGGTTATGTATGTAAGTGTATTGATCATTATTTAAAACCTTTGGTTGAATTATTACCATCATAAGTACAAGACACTACAGACGTCCTGAGGCGGGTTGACGGGATCAGTGTTGAATCTGGGGTACTTTTGGTGACAGCGGACGTTGATTCCTTATATACAAGTATTCAACATCAGGATAGCTTAGAGGCAGTGGATTTCTTTTTAAAATTGAGTGGCCTAGAAGCCAATCTATGCAAGCTGAAACTTGTATTATTGAAATTAATTTTGACACATAATCTTTTTGTGTTTAAAGACAAATTTTATGTCCAATGCCAAGGAACTGCGATGGGAGCAGCATGCTCTCCAGTGTATGCAAATTTATTTTTAGGATACTGGGATAAGCATATCTTTCATGATGAGGCCCTTTTGAGAGCAGATCAGATCTTATGTTGGCTGAAGTACATCGATGATATCTTATTTTTTTGGGAGGGGTCGATGCCTAGGCTAACTTTATTCATGAGTGAGCTCAATGGCAATCAATATTACATTAAAATGACCTTTAAAGCTGATGTAAAAATAAGTTGAATTCCTTTACATCCTTTTGAGGCTGATGAGAAAGGCATGATAGAGACTGATGCGTACCGTAAAGAGACTGCGGTTAACTCACTATTATATGCCTCATCTTTTCATAATCGTTCTACAATTAATGTTATCCCAGTTGGGCAACTTCTGGGTTTTTGCAGAATTTGCTCATCAGATGTAAAGTTTGAAACCCAGGCATTGGACTTAAAAGACAGGTTTTTGGAAAGGGGATATAGTAAAAGGGCTATGAAAAAGGCATATTATTGTGCAAAGAAGATCCCCCGTAATCAGCTATTAAAACAAAAAAAGAGATCTAGGGATAGTAATATCCGCTTTATCACTACATTCAATCAGCAATGGCCTGAATTACGGGAAATTTTGGGAAAACATTGGGGTGTATTAAAGACCGACCCAGTTTTGGCAAAAGAAATCACAGATTTTCCTCTCATGACAGCAAGGAGATCACCAAATCTTAGGGATCTCCTAGTAAAAAGCCACTAAATCCCTCAAAAAAACAATCCCTTTAGTACACGAGGCCCTGTGCATGGCTTCTTTCCATGTGGTAAATGCGTTGCATGTCCTAATATGATCAGGACTAATATATTTTGCACTATGGATGGGAATCATGTATTTCAGATTCGCCACTATATCACGTCTAACACCAAAAATGTGATATATTTGGCACGTTGTTCATGTTCCAAGATTTATGTTGGAATTGCCACACGAGAGTTAAAAATCCGTACACGGGAACATGTGCGTGATATTCTCGCAGCAAAAGTAGTTGAAGATTTAACCCAGCTAAAAAACCTTCCGAGACACTTTTCAAAGTACCACATGGTGACCCTAAAGGGTTAAAAATATGTGGAATTGATTTGGTCCATCTTGGGATTAGAGGAGGCAATGCGATGCACTGTTTGGAGCAGAAGGAAACCAGATGGATTATATCCCTGAACTTAATGGTGCCTGAGGGATTATATGAAAAGTTAAGTTTTGTGCCATTTCTCTAATTCTGTAAAGTATGGGCCTCTTTGGTGTTTCACTCTCTCTCAGTATATCTAGAATGATATTCATATATTCGGCTAATTACTTTGATGAAGTATTGGATCTTTTGTCTCTGCACTGTTTTCGATTTTTATCTTGTTTTTAATTGATAATATTGTTTGTTTGTCTCCTCCAGAGAAAAACTGTTGATTCATCAAGAATACTTGACCTGCCTTTTGGAGTAGAAAGATTGATTCCTGCAACAATAACAGTCAAATATGTATAGAAAATTTAATAACCACAAGGGCTGCTGTATCTTGCACAATGGATGATTATTGGGATTGCTTTTCTGTAATCTATTTACTGTATTATTATGTGACATGTTTATAGAACATTGTAATATCGTGGAAAGATAATTATGGGATACTATACATTTTTATGTACAAAGCCACCATATAGATGTATTAATTTAGATGAGACTTGTCTGAATGAATGTGGTATGTGATATAATCCTTTCTTCATGTTCCTATAGGTAATTGGTTATGAATATATATGATGATTGCCTTAGATAGAACATCATACACGTTTTTTGGTACAATACTTACCCGTAGGAACGTCGTAGATTTTGTGCATTTACAGCACTGGGAGCGCTGGGTGCGCATGCCCCGTGTGGGGACTCTGGCACCAGCCGCTGCTCCGGCGTCTAGATGTGCTGTGCGCATGTCCAGAGGTTTGATGCCTCCGTGCATGCGCATTTGCACGTGACTGCCGGAAGTGGGGCATGGAGTGTCCGTCTCCCTCCGAACACGGCGCATGCGCCGCAATGGCACCGCAGGTCTTACTCATTTAGGCAGGGATATTTAAACATGGAGGAGACTTTGTTCAAGCACCCCCTGAGGAAGCGAAAGAAACGCGAAACGCGTGTTGGGGTGCGGGCTGTGGTCCTCCTACAGTACGAATCTCCTCTTTACATCATATACTTCTGTTTAGTACATGTGAATATTAGCGCTGGTTATGTTGATGCATAGATATAACTATTAGTAGTAACATATGGGATCTAAGAGTATCGTATATATCTTATGGTACCCACTTCTATGTGCATATATATGTACTTTGGAGCTTCTTAATGAATTTATATCTGGATATACTATGTATTGTATGGATTATTACATGCCTGCATTAATTGGGATCCTTTAATGTGCCTCGCTTTAATGTTGTGATTTTTAATTATGGTATAAATAAAGATATTTTTGTAATTTTGGACTATATACTCTCCCTTTGTATATTTGTTTACATTTACATATAAAGTTGCATTGTAACTTACAAAAAAAAAACCAAAACAACAACAGCAAGAATAAATGTGTTAAAAAAACATGGTTACACACAGTTAAAAATATATAAAAATAAAATGAATAGTAAGAAACTAAATATATGTTAAAATGGTTTCTAAAAAAGAAATGTAATCTGCAAGACTATACCATGACCTATTGCGGGATTTCCTGATGCAGTGTACGCTCCGGATCACATACAGGAAAGGACAGAATGAGCTAAGCACTGGTGTGAGAAAAAAACACAATACCATAGATGGTCTCAAAGAACACGTTGCTCCAATTTAAGAGCCCCAGAAAACTACATGCACTCTGTAGATATATAGAGCCCTCTGTAGGAATGCAATCTCCCCTTTATGCGTATAGGCCCCTGTGCGTATATAGAGGGCACTGTAAGTATACATGCCCCCTGTAGAAATATATACCCCTGTAGTTATATATGCCCCCTGTAGGTATATAGAGTCTCCTGTAGGTATATAGGGCCCTCTATATACCTATAGAGGGCCCTGTAGGTATTTATTTAGAACCTGTGATTGATGTGACTTCATCATACCACCTACACCAAGACACGCCAACTGTGGCTGTTTACTACTATGGACCTCTGGCTTTGCCTGCAGCCCACTGTAGTCAGCAGAGCTTGGGGCAACCCCTGTAAGTATGTGTTTGGGACCCAGGACCCACTGGAGGATCTTTTGGTCTTTCAGTGGGCCAGTCCAACACTAAATATAAGTAGCAATGGGGCGCTAACTTAAAAGGCATTACTCCAGTCTGCCAAGACTGACAACTTGAATAGTTCTCCTGAATATGACTTGTTACTTACTTACATCCCTCAGATGGCAACTTTTTATAGCCTCCCCAAAATCTTATTGATTCTATTTTGACTCTGTTTGTACAGTCTTTACCATCTTGCACTAGAGACAGAACCAATCTTCTAAAATGCCTAAGAGGCATTACTGGAGTTAAATGGTTTTTCTTATTTAGCATTGACGTTAAAGTCTCCTATACCTAAATTCTACTTGTTTTGAGTGACTCTGCTGTTAAGTTTTGATCAATTCTAGGGGGAGGATGCTTCAGGCACATAGCCAGTTTGTTTTAGATCTACTTCATTTTACTCTAACTAGTAACTAGAGATGGGCGAATTTCTCAAAAATTCGGTTCGCCGACTTCGCCAAATTTTCCGTCAAAATTCTTTTCATCCCGAATTAATTTGTGATGAATCACATTAAAAACAGCTAGTTCCACGCTGCAGAGAGCCTGTAGGGGGTTGTAGAACGTTGTGCCATGCTTAAATATGCATAGGGAGCATGGTTTGGTCTTCATACAATGGTGTGTTTTAGTATGACAAGCACATGACTGCCGCCACTCTTAGAATCACTTCACTCTAAAATTCCCTGGGCACTTACGGGGGCAAAACTGATCAATTAATTGATGCGGGAATGCAGCCTGGGAAAGTCATGGCAGCGCCAGCTGGAAAGAAACACGCTGAGGGCTAAGATCCTACCATAGCGTCAAAGAACACATTAGTAGGTTCCTGGAGCCACCACAGATCGCAGCACAGTAAAGGGATGTCACAACAGGAGTCACCCCTGCTAGGCCACAGCATCCGGTGTCATCAAACCGGCCATGTGTTGACCACACACTAGGTCTTCCCACTTTCTCCCAGATGACATCTGACAACCCAGCCAAGAGTCGGTGGGTTTGTCACACACAACCCCTAGTTGGAATGGCCGGAGCCGTGAGGGGCCTACCTGCCCAAACTCACCTCTGTCCTGTTCGCTTCCCACAGCCAGAGAACTACTATGTGTTTGTGATTCTATTGCCATATACAGTGAGGACAAAATATTTGAGGACAGCAAAGAGGAGGGGAAAGACATCCGCTGCTTTTTGGGCAGAAGAGGACAAATAGTGATGAGGAGAGTTGCAATGGGGGGTTATGTTTGTGAGTGGTCAGGCCTTGTACAGCGAAAACCGTTGAGGTGGACGGAGGTGACAGGAAAACCCACAAATTTCGATGTAGCCGATCGCACTTGGAGCCGGGTGAAGCAAGCAAGGCTGTGACAAGGTAAGGGTGCCCTAGTTAAACAAGGCATAAAGTGCCCCAAATGGAAAATTTTTGCCACATCCATGTCACCTTTTTGCCCCCTCTTCTCCCTGGGATGAAGTGGTGCCCTTCATGGTCACCTACTCTCGACTACCCATTGTTCCGGCCCTGGAAGCATTCCGTTTTCTCTACATTAAATTTTAGGAGACGGGAGGAGAAGAAGGAGGATTTAGACGACAGACAATCTGGGATCTTGGACAGTAGAGAGTTAATGTCTAGACCGGAGATGTAAAGTTGGGTGTCATCAGCATACTGGTGGTTTTGGAAAGCCATGTGATGCTATGAGCTGACCCAGACCAACAGTCTACAAGGGCTTCATCATTATCATTGGGAGAAGAGAGCGGCAGCTTGCATGTCAGGCAGTGGCACAGCCCGTAAGTCGGCAGTGTGGCCTGGAGTCAGCAAAGTGGCAAGAGTGCGAGGTTGGGAGCCAAATGGCCACGATTTAGACCACCCACTTTGCAGGTCCCAGAAAGTAGCGGCACAGGGGTCACCGGGTCAGCGGCAAGGGGGAACAGTCAGTCAGTGCAGAGCTTTGGGGGGTAAAATCACCTACTCGGCGTTGTGCCAGTTTTTTGACGAGACCCCAAGGGGGGGCGAATAGTGTTGAGGGGATTATTATCACAAAGTTAAAAATCGGGCATGGAAAATTTTTAAGGTTGATGGGGATTTTTTTAGATAACCCGAAAATTTGGGTTTAAAATTTTTGTGCATAATTTATTTTTATCGCCCCCAATTTTGGGCGCTTCCTTTTCTTTTTTGGCAGCCACCCAAATCAGCTTACAGAATAGGGGCATGGTGGGGATGTGTGTGCGGGGCATGCCGGGATGGGGTAGGGTTTGCGATTGGCTGGAAAAATCAAAGGGAACCTTTTTTTAAACATAAACGCCCTTTTCTGTTTTTGTTTTTTTTGTGTTTCAGCATCTAAAAAAAGCATAGGACTGCGCTCTCCCTCGGCCCCAAAACAGCTCAGAAAAATTTATTCTATTTTTTCACGAGACAGCTCAAATTTTGCTGTGATCCCTTGGGAAGTTATTGGATCAGAGATTTGCAATTTTGGGTTTGTTGGGCCCAAAAAAATTTTAAAACCCCTTTAAAACCGGGAATTTCCAAAATAAATTAGGGGAAAATGCCCGGGTGGGGGGGGTTCCCGCAAATTTCCTTTATGAGTACTTAAGGGATTTTGGGGGGCTTAAAAAGGGAGCGCCCCAAATCGGGGCAGGCCCCCGGGGGAAATATTACCGCTGGCTTTTCATCCCGCTCCCCCACGGCCGGAAAGGAGCCCCGGGCCGGGGGGGGAAATTAAACCCCCCTGATGCCCGCGACATCGTGGTCGCGACATGCGGCTGCGAGCGGCAGGAGGGGAGCCCTGCTTCCCGAACCGGGCCCCAAGAATTTGGGGCGCTGAGCGTCGCTATTTGTTTTCCCCCCTACAAGACCCCCGGGTTTGGGGGGAACCAATGACAGCACCCGGGGTTGTTTGGGGGGTTCCGATGCCCACAATCCCTTGTGGGCTACGGGGACTGAATTTTGCCATGGGGACCAAAATACGGGCTATAAGTTTGAAATTGCTGTTTTTCCTTTTGGAAATGAACGTCTAACGACGTTCATGAAATTCCCCCCCTGGGGAAAAGTGAAAAAAAGTGGGGAAAAAAGAAAAAAAAATTGTAAAAAAGTAAAACACAAACAAAAAAATAAAAAAAAAATACTTTTCATCCCCCTTTTCCCCCTTTTTGCAAATGCCAATCCCCCCCAAAAAAAGATCAAAAAAAAAATTAAGTCCCCATTTTTTGGATTCCCCGCATGCGTAGAAACCACCCTAAAAATTTTGTCACACAAAAAAAACCCTTTTTCGGGGAACGCCGTAAAAAAAAAAAACAAAAAACAGTAAACAATTGCGATTTTTGTACATCCTCCCGCACATAAAATGGAAAAAAAAAGCAAATAAAAAAACTCATATAAATGCCAAATTGTCCAAATTTAAAAAAACGTCAGTTCACCCCAAACAAAAAAAAGTCCTTACCCCCTCGGGTATACGGAAAACCCTTTAAAAGTTCGGTTTTAATTAGAATATAGCGTTTGCATAAAAATTGTTTTTCATTTTTAAAAACATTTTTTTTTCCCAAAAAAAATTTTGCTTTCAAATAAAAAAAACTTTCATAAATTGGGTAACACCCTAAAACATCTCAACCCAAAAGAGTAAAACTAACCCCTTTTCACAGATACTGCATTTTGGTTTAAAAGCTATTAAAAATAAAAATAAAAAAAAACTGCTAGGAAATTTCAGAAATTTTTTTTTTCCCTGGGCCCTTCCCCCAAAAAAGGATTTTTAAAAAAACGATCATAAAGTCTTTTTCCCCCTCAAAAAAAATTACCAAAAAAAACGTCAACTCATCCCCAAAAAAAAAAATCCCATACAGCTCCCTTTAAAAAGAAAAAAAAAATTTAAAAAAAGTTTTTGGCTCTCGACTTCGGGTTTATTGCAAAAAAAAGTTTTTTCCTTTTCCCAAAAAAAAAAAGTTTTTTTTTTTGTGTAAAACCTTTTAAAAAATTTTTAAAAAAAAATAACAAATGTGGTTTTCGCTTGGGAATCGTTTTCAACCTTCTGAGTAAAAAAATTGCATGTCATTTAAAAACCCCCCCAAGGCCCCTGTTAAAAAAAAAAAAATAAAAAACCACTACCCGGGTTGCTGTATTTTTTTTACAAAAAAGCCTCCAAAAACCTTAAATAAAAAAAGGTTTATCAAAATCACATGCCCCCCAAAAATGGAAACCCAATTTAAAAAAATTTAAAATCATTGTAAAAAAAAAAGCCCCCCAAGCAGCTCCAAAATGCAAAAAATTAAGAAAAAAATGGCTGTAGGGAAAAAGGGCAAAATAAAAACGCAAAATTTTTTTTAAAACTCGGGTTCTAATTTTGTAAAAGTTTAATTTAAAAAATAAAAAAAAAATATAAAAAAATTTTTATCTTGAAAATTGGGAAACCCACCCCCAAAATTAAAAATTATCCCCTTTAAATTTTTCCCTTTTGGGAAATTTGTAAAAAAGAAGCCCAAAAAAACAATTGGGGGAACCCGGTTTTTCCCCCTCCCTTTCCATGGCCCAATGCTAAAAAAAAACTACGGAACACCTGTGCGCCCAAAAAAGCAAAATACACCCTTAGGGGAGATCCTGAGGGGGGTTTAATCCAAAATGGGGGGCAAAATTTTGGAAAGGTTTCCCTGTTCTAGTACCCTTTGGGGGCTTTTCAATGGGACATGGCCCCCCCCAATATTTTGTGCGCCAAAAGCCCCAAAAAGCGCTCCCTCCCTTTTTAAACCCCCGCATGCGCCCCAAAAAAGCAGTTTTAAAACCAAAATTTAAAGGGAAAGCCCTAACTTGGAAGAAATTGGGAACAAAAATTTTTTGGGGGTTTTTTTTTCCCAAAATTCCTTTGAAAAAAATTAAAAATTTTTTAGTAAAAAAAAGAGTTTTTTGGGAAAAAATAATATTTTTTTTTTTTCAAGGCCCAACCCCTTAAAAAAAAATTTTTGAAAAAGCCTTGGGTTGTCGATTTTTCTCACTACCCCCTTGGATATTTTTCCCTAAGGGGTTGGGAGTTTCCAATATGGGGTTTTTTTAGGGGTATTTTTTAAGGGTTTTGGGAAACCCTTTGGGGGTCCCCAAACCCAAATGGCCCCTAAATAAAATTGTAATGAAAATGAGGCCCCCGAGTCCAAAAAGGTGCCTTTTCCCCCTATTCTGGGGCTTGTGGGGGTTTTGGGAAAATAATGCACTAGGAACCCCAAAATGGGATATCTCCCGAAAACGGCAAATCTGGGGGAAACAATATTAAATTTTGCATTTTCCCCGATCACATTTTTCCGATTCCCTTTTAATAATGTTTAAAATTGGGAAAATTTTTGCAAAAAAAAAAAAAAAAATGAAATTTTTTTTTGAAATTTTTACTTTCCACTTTGCTTTAATTCCTGTGAACCCTAAATGGGTTAAAAAACTTTTCCAAAATTTGGTTTTGAATATTTTAAAGGGGGGTGTAGTTTCTTAATGGGTCTTTTTTGGGGGGATCAAACATAAGGTCAATAAAAGTAAAACATAGAACTGGAGGGGTCCCTAAAAATAGTATTTGAAAATTTTAAAAAATTACTACTAAATTTATAACCCCCCTAATGTTGTAAAAAAAAAAAACATTTAAAAAAATTATCCAAACTCACAGACTTTGGTAAGATGTAGTTATAAACTTTTTTGAGGGGGAATAACCTTTATTTTTACATGCAAAATTTTTTGAATTTTGGAAATTTTGGTAAATTTTTCCCAAATTTTTCACGATAATTTGAATTTTTCACAAATAAACAAATTTTTTTTTGGACCAAAATTTTTTACTATTTTATAGCACAATGGTCACGAAAAAACAATCTCGGGATCACGGATGGGTTTTTAAAGGTCAAAAAGTTATTCCCCAAAAAAAAGTACAAAATAAAGATTTAAAAAGGGGGCTCGTCAAAGGCCAAAACTGGGGCCGGCGGAAGGGGGGTTAAAGGGGCATCTCCCGTTGTTAAAGTCAGGGGAGGGGTGGGGGGGTGGGCGAACACAGAAAAGCCATAAAGGATACAGGATATTGTACAGCCAAAAATTTTTTAGACATTGCTTGCCTTATATTTAGGATACGATCTTTTTAGTAAATGAGGTGATTTGTTAGGGTTTCAAACTCCCCCTTTTATTATCGATCCTTTTAGATGGTGTTCGTTTTTAATTTTTTTCCCAGTCCGCTTTGTTGATAGATCAACTTTGCAGTTAAATTTTTAATACGCATTTTTTGTCACCCCAGGTGAATTGATTGTGCCAAAAAAAACATTTTATTTCCCTTTACATTTCAGACGGTGTTTTTTTACTTTTGGGCGTCAAGCTTTGTTCATAGAGGCTACTTTGCAGTTTAAAATTTTAATACAGCAATTTAGTATCACCACTAGTGTGACGATTTTTACGACAAAGTTGAAATCGGCAAGGTTTTTATGGTGTCGAAATTTCCAACCAAAGCGATAATTAAGGTTAAAATTGAGCTCATCATTAAAATCGCGCCTTTTCGGGTTCCTGAATTTTTGGGGCCACAAAACAAATTACAGAAAGACAGGGGGAGATGTGTGGCACGTCATGTGGATGTGTTTGGTTCGATTGGGGGAAAAATCACATGACCTCGTTTTTCATAGAAAAGCTTTCCTGTTTCAGCTCAGTGTTCCAGGTCTCATAGGGATTGGACCTGCCTCTCCTTTGGGGCCAAAAAAGTGCGAAAATTTGTTATTTTTTGCACGAGAAACCTCTACTAATTTGCTATGATCCTTCCCAATTTTTTTAGAAAAAGAGATTGAAATTTTATGTAGTTAGCTAAGAATTTTAAAACAGCAATTACCCTTAAATTCACAGGGTGGGGGGGGGGAGG
>JAODAL010037226.1:0-40678 GCA_025379985.1 Phyllomedusa bahiana | reverse complement strand
CCCAAAAAAGATGTCCGAAATGTTAAATTTTATTTTTAAAGCAGCTTTAAATGTTAAAAATTAAAAGGTGAAAAACTCTGAATAACCAGATCAAGAGCAAGCCATTTACCAACATTCATGACCAGAAACATTTAAGTTTAAGGCTAGGGCCACACAGCATAGGACAAAAAACTTATCGAAAACCAAAACCTAAAAAAAGCTTTGAAACTGAGTATTTTGTCAGTTTATTGTCCAAAGCAGCTGGGTTTCCAACGAGTTTTTTGGGCGGTTTTTAGTTTTGTTAAGGTTTTTGGTGTGATATTTTGAATATTTTTTTTCAGGCAGTCTATATGAAAAGTTCTCCGCCAGATTTTCCCAGGTTTCTAAATACTAAAAACATCAGAAAATCTGATGGAAAACCTGTGATGTGTAGACACAGCCATAAACTTCAAAAGTAAATTTTCTGTCAGACTCCGGCAGGTTTTACAACATGTTTCTAAAACCTAAAACCTCCAGCCTTGAAAACTGACCAGAAAAAAAGACCTGTGTAGACCACAGGTCATTTTATGTATTGAAGTCTATGTGAAAAGTTCTTAGAGGTTTTCAGAGGTCTCTAAATACTAAAAAGCACCGAAAATCTGATGGAAAACCGGTGCTGTGTAGACATAGCCTAATGCTTTCTTGGACTTGGTTATTTTTTCACCTTTTTTGCGTTACACATGAGACCTTATTTTTATATAATTTTTCTATTACAATTTTTTTTCAATTACATAATTGAAAAGTTTAAAATAAAACAAAAATGTCTGCTTTTCAACTTTTCTCTATTTTTATTATAAAAACAAAAAGCGACACTAACACATGTATGAAAACTGTTTAGGTCTAAAACTCACTTTTTTGCCCGAGTTTTAGTCCTAAACAGTTTTCATACATGTGGCCCTAAATGAACTTTTTCTATGTGTCCCCCTGTCCATTATTATCACTTTTACATAGGTCATACATTTTTTTTTTCAATTTTTTTTATTTATTTTACCTATTGTGCCCCTTATAAAATAAGAAATATCTCTTGCTGGGCATTTTTACAGCACAACCTTTTTTATTGCTTAAAAAAGTCCTAATTACAGGGAAATACAGTTTTCTGACATACATTGAAGAGGGGTTTATTAAGAAACAGCTGCTGCAGTTACCCTGCGTTGAAGATCACATGATCACCAGGGAGGAAGCAGAAATCCTGTCTGTTAAACTGTGTACATGGTGCTTATTAAGTGCCATGTATACCATG
The DNA here is from genome assembly GCA_025379985.1 of Phyllomedusa bahiana. Lineage (NCBI taxonomy): Eukaryota > Metazoa > Chordata > Amphibia > Anura > Hylidae > Phyllomedusa > Phyllomedusa bahiana. The sequence goes on along the minus strand of JAODAL010037226.1, from coordinate 39,420 downwards.
AACAGAAAGGCACGCACAGCAATAAACCAAATATGATGTCTATCTGGAAAGTCCTTGCAAATTTGCAAGGACCTAAGGGGATATTCACGCAGTTTTGAATAAATTTTTAGATATGTTTTAGATCAGAAAAACATATTCAAAAACATTGCATAAAGCGCATTCAACATGCACACAGTGTGCCATGTGTTTGGATGCATTTTTGCTGCAGCAGAAAAGCACCCTATAGCGTTAAATAGGGTGCCTGTTGCATCAAACGGATCAACATGTCAATTCTTTGAACAGATCCGAAAGACTCATCACAAAGACGCATGTAAAACACACATCAGTGATCAGTCGTCTGAACGCCAATGAATGCAATGTAAAACACACTGCACATTGTTAGATGCGTGTTTGGGTCCGTTTTGGATCCGCAAACACGAATCTAAGAAATGCCGTATGAACATCCCCTAAGGGACCTCGTTGCGGCGTCACTTGCTAACTGACAGGATGTTTTAAACCATTTGTTAGGTTACAAATGGCTAAAAGGTTTTAACTATTTAGCAAGGTTGGGTCTACACAGCAAATTTCAACATGCCATCCAAAATCTGACGGCATTTTGACGTTTGCTGGACCACGGTTGCTGGCGCAGTTTTGCGCGAAAGCTGCGTTCGGTCTTCGAATTTGCCTTTGGCCTCATGAAATTGAATGTACGGGAATCCGACATCAATCCAGTGGAATACGTAACATGTTGCATATTCCACCGGATTTTAAACACAATAGTAAAAAATCTGTGCCTTATAGACTACAGCACAGATTTTTTATTGTTGTCTATACAGCACAGTGTAACGTCGGATTTTTGGTGGATTCAAAATACTGAATCAGCTGAAAATCCGACGGTGTTTCTGTGCTGTGTAGATATAGCCTAATAAGCCCTCCAGATTCCATGGTAAATAATTCCAGCACATTCAGTATAAGAAAAAGTAAGATGCTATTTATATTACAACTGTAACAAAATACATGTGGAACATTGTTGTTCTTACAGTGAAGGAAATAATTATTTGATCCCTTGCTGGTTTTGTAAGTTTTCCCACTGACAAAGACATGAATAGTCTATAATTGTAAGTAGGTAAGTTCATTTTAACATTGAGAGATAGAATATCCAAAATAGAGTCCAGAAAAATCACATTGTATAAATTATATAAATGTATTTGCATTTTACCCGTAGAAAAATAATTTGATTCCCTCTGGCAAAACAAGACTTAATACTTTTGGCAAAATCCTTGATGCAAAGCACAGCATCAGATGTTTTTTGTAGTTGATGATGAAGTTTGCACATTGTCCAGGAAGGGAAATTTTGGTTCACTCCGTTTTGCAGTGCATCTCTAAAGCATAAAGATTTTGAGGCTGTCGCTTGGCAACTCGGAGCTTCAACTACCTCCATAAGTTTTCTATGGGATTAAAGGGGTTTTATCGTTACAAAGATCATGTCTCAGATTATGGGGACAGTAAAAATAAGGCACTTTGTAAAATTTGGGTGCATTACCTCTGTCACTTGGTTTAGCAGATATGAGCAACTCTGTAAATCTGTGGTTCTATTTCTGCTGTTGCTGGACAGAACGCCCTCTGGTCGATTCTGGCACCCTAGACACGCCCCCTGCACTGTGATTGGGTGGCTGGGCATTTTCATTCAGCCTGTTGTGATACGCCCCCAGACAGGAAAAGCCCCGGCCACACCCCCTCCGCTGAGATTGGCTGCCAGCACACTCCGGGGTTTTTTCTCCCCTCTGAGCTGTTAAAATCGATAGTGAAACCAAAGTCTGCTGGCTCTATGTACATCTCCCAGCTTTAGGTCAATTTTCGGCAATTACTGGCTGTTTAAGGGGCTTTTGCTAAGAGGTTGATTAACCTCCTCACAGGTCCAGTCCTTAACTGCTACTTGGAAAAGGGTTTCTGTTCCTCAATTGAATGCAAGCCCCTCCTCCTTATGACATAAACACCTGTAGGTATAACATAAGGATTCAACACTGTGTTTGCATAACCTGCTTGTATAGTACAGTGCATAGGTGATTAGCCCTGCAAGACAAAGGTTGGGAGTTCAAACCCATCATAGTGTTTTTTTCTTTTCTTTAAAATTTGTACACATATGTAAAGATATGAAAATAAAATTGTAGACATCATAATTTTATTCATATACACACACAAAGAAGCTCCCCTTGTTTCTATCCTCCTCACCCAAGCACCCTTCCAACAATTGTACAATGCAATTCTCTGGGGATGAACAATATCTATGTATGTTATTTAACAATAAAATTGAACAAGCAAGCTAAGAACTAATTGTAGTGAGTAAGACTCTGCCTGTGTCAGTACAATTTGGATGAAAACCACTAGAATAACAGTTTACACACAACTGAAAGCCAGCACTAAGACATATGACATGCTTGCTGTGTTTGGAACCAAGGCTGCAGACATAAGCAGCAGGAGTTTCAGAGCTGTTATATCCAGACAACCTTCTGCATCCCCTGGGTTAAAACAAATGATGGTCACAGTTCTTCAGTGAGGACAACACCTCCGGGGGGAGAGACACCCTGGGGTGACAGGAGAGACACCCCCTGGATTTCAAACTCAATCTGAGAAAATTAGCTGAACAGCACGAGCAGCTCAAACGATAACACCCCTTTAAGGTCTGGAGATTGGCTGTATGGCTTGGCTGTATGTTTGGGGTCATTGTCTTTCTGGAAGACCCAGCCACGGCCTAGTTTTAATGTCCTGGTGGAGAGGAGGTTGTACTCAGGATTTTACGGTACATGGCTCCATCCATTCTCCCATTGATGCAGTGAAGTAGTCATGTGCCCTTGCAGATAAATACCCCTAAAACATGTTTCCACCTTCATTCTTGACAGTGGGGACGTTGTTCTTTGAGTCATAGGCAACATTTCTCTTCCTCGAAACACGACAAGTTGAGTTAATGCCAAAGAGCTCAATTTTTGTCTCATCTGACCACGCACCTCTCCCCAATCACTCACAAATTTATCCAGGGTTTCATTGGTGGACTTCAGATGGGCCTGCACATGCGCCTTCTTGAGCAGGGGGATCTTGCGGGCACTGCAGGATTTTAAACCATTACGGCGTAAGGTGTCACTAATGGTTTTCTTGGTGACTGTGGTTCCAACTACTTTGTGATCATTAACAAGTTCCCCCCATGTAGTTTTAGGCTGATCTCTCACCTTCCTCATGATCAACAATACCCCATGAGGTGAGTTTGTGCATGGTGCCCCAGATCGATGTCGATTGACAGTCATTTTGTATTTCCTCCATTTACTTACAATTGCACCAACAGTTGTCTCCTTCTCACCCAGCGTCTTACTTATGATTTGTAGTCCATTCCAGCTTTGTGTAGGTCTATGATTTTGTCCCTGACATCCTTAGAAAGCTCTCTGGTCTTGCCCGTGTTGTACAGGTTAGAGTCTGACTGAGTCTGTGGACAGGAGTCTTTTTAAGGGTGACTATTTAAGACAGCTGTCTTTAATGCAGGTAACGAGTTAATTAGGCGCATCTAACTGGTCTGTTGGAGCCAGAACTCTTAATGGTTGGTAGGGGATCACATACTTATTTCTCTCAGCAAAATGCAAATAAATGTATATAATTTATACAATGTGATTTTCTGGATTTTATTTTTGATATTTTATCTCTCAATGTTAAAATTTTACCTACCCTTAAAATTATAGACTGTTCTTGTCTTTGTAAGTGAGCAAACTTACACAGCCAGGGATCAAATAATTACTTCCTTCACTTTATATAGAAACAACATTCTAGTTTCTTGCAGCCACCAGTAGGGGGATAGCAGTAGTTTACTGCATAATGTTGTATATTGAACTCAATAATAAAAGTGATATTGTAGTTTCCCCTAGTGGTGGCTGCATGCAGCCAAAATGTTTAGACATAAAAATAACTTGATGATAAAATATGAAGATTTACCACTTACACGAAGACAAATATTGTTAAAGATAATCATTTTCTTAAAATACAAAGACCATTGAAATTTCTTTGCTATGCAATGATTTTGCTAAAGCAATAATGTGAAAGCCAGGTCCTCTGGTGCTACAAGCTGTGATGTTTCAAAAAAAATGTATGCCATGAATCTGCCAGTGAAGAGTGTTTACACAATAATCTTTTAGAAATATTTATCTATAAATTCAAATCATCTCAAAAAAGGGCATTGGATATATTGCTTGTGCACCTTAACAAAATATTCACTATTGAACTTATTACTTCTGACTAGTTTCGCATGAGCCTATTACTGTATAGTTCTATGGATGACAACAGGGTCAAATATTGTCCTTGGCTTTAAACATACAGTTCATGCATGAACCTATAATACACTTCTGTGAAACTTGCCTAATACCTTTTTAATGTTTTCAAAGTTGGTTGTACAAAATTCATTAACTAGTGTTTATATAACACTATTCTTTGCAAATAGGTTGTTCAGATACAGGGTGTGAACATATCAGTGCCATTTGCACACAAAGCAAGTGTTCTTTAGAGCTTAGTTTGAATCAACCAAGGGAAAAGAATTTCATGTGTACAACTAAGACAGCTCTTCTTCTTAAGTCAAGGGCTACATGGCGACTCTGTTTGCTCAACATCATGTCTCAGACGAAAATAATTGTGTGATAGTCACATGACTATTTTAGACAAGAAATCAAACCTCACAAACATTTTACATTGTGATCTATGATTTACGTGCAACTTGCAGTCAAACTAGCAGGTTTGACTTTTCGGTGAGAGCCATGGCCTGGCAGCATTATAATGCAAACCACAACATAAGACAACTATCAGTTATTACATACGATGGCACAATGCAACAGTGGGATCTTTAGCCACCATGTAGCCCCAGCCCAACCAAAATTTAAGTCAAGTAATTATTAATAATATTAATGACAATACAAATAATAAAACTCTGATTGTTATTTATATTTTTTTAAAGAAAATGTTTGTTCAAAAATGCTGAAAAGAAATTAACATATAACAACCCTGTTTCCCCAAAAATAAGACAGTGTCTTATATTATTTTTTGCTCCTAAAGATGAGCTAAGACTTATTTTTAAGGGATGTTTTTTTTTCTATAAACAATAATTCACATTTATTGTTGAACAAAACATAAACATGTATTAATATACTGTAGTGATTTCATCACAAACATCAGCATAAGCAGCCAAACTCTGAGTTTCATAACTACATGCACTATGTATTATTTTCAGGGGTGTCTTATTTTTGTGTAAACAGGTTAATTTCATAGTTACATAGTTACATAGTTTGTCAGGCCAAAAAAAGAAAAAGTCCACCTTTCAGCCCTTTTGCTAAAGTGTTGCTAAAGTTTTAAAAGTGTTGTTCAGGGGAAAGGAAAAAAAACCCCCATGAGGTAAAACCAATTGTCCTCATTTAGGAAAAAATTCCTTCCCGACCCCAATCGGGCAATCGGAATAAACCTTGGATCAACGACCCCCCCCCCCAGAATCCTAGTCACTATAACGTTATTTACATCTAGAAATGTATCTAGACCCTTTTTAGAATCCTATCACTTTTAACTATTTATTTTTACCCCTTTAGAAATCATCCAGACCTTTTTTCAACTCTGTTAGTAAATTCCCATAAAATTTTCCTTGGGAGATTTCCCACATTCCTCCGCTCTAACAGTAAAGAACCCTTTTTCTATGTTTATTAAAAATTTTTTTCCTCAAGCGTAGGGGATGCCCCTTGTTCTAGATAAAATCCGGGGTTTAAAAATAAATCTTTAGCAAGATCTCTAATTGCCCTTAAAAATTTTTAACAATTTATTATGTCCCCCGAAGCCGTTTTTTCTCTAAATAAAAAACCCTAACCTTGCTAATCTTTCGGGGTATTGCAGTCCCCCAGTCCTTTTATTTTTTTGTTGCCGCCTTTGTATGTTCAAGCTCTACAATGTCCTTCCTCTGCACTGGTGCCCAAAACTGTACACAATTTCAAACACATAAAAATGTTTTTGTTTTATATTGTTAAATGCAGATGCACAGTCTTATTTTCCATGTTTGGACAGACTGTGACAACACACAGTTGTGTAAGGGATTTTCCGACCGGTATTTTGTCTTTTTTTTGGCACGTAGGGGGACAACTTTTGCCCGCGGTTTTTGGTTTAAACCTCCCCTCACCTCAAATGTTCTGCCGAAAAAACCCGCGGGGGGGGAATTAAAATGTTTAACGTAACTGCAAGGATTTTCTAATTAAGTCAATTAAAGGTTTCAGTGGGTTTTCGATGGGTTTTTAAAACCGAAAACCTCGTAAAATGATGAAAAAACCGTGCCGTGGGGACAAGTCGTACGTTCTCGCTTACTCTCTGCATGTTGGGTTAATGGCCCTGCCAATTTTTGGGCGTTTAAACTTGCAGCATACAAAAGTAGCTAAAAAGTTTTGTCCTTTTGTGCTGTTTCAGTTTTAAGAAAATTACAAAGTTGTTTTCTTTGAAACCTGTTTTGACAACATATTCCTTAAATATTTTAGATGTATAAATATTTTTTATTTGTCTGAAAAAGAAAGGAAAGGGTCGAAAAGAAAAGGGGAGATAAAAAGGAGAAAATGAAAAATAGAGAAAGAAAATAGAAAAGATGAAAGAAAGAAGGAAGAATAAAAGAAAGAGAAAGAAGTAAAGAAAGACAACAAGAGCGATAAAGAGAGAGAGAGAAAGTGAGAGATTTAGAAAGAGAAATAGAGAGAGAAAAGACTTTCAATATTTATTTTTTTGTTATTATTTAGCTTTATATATCTTTATCATTTTTTTTGCTATTTGAAATAATATCCTGCTTCTACCTGGAAACAAAGACACAAGCTGTTGTTGACAGCTGTCTTATGCTTTTTGGTGAAAAATCGGTTTATGTTTTTTTTTTTTTCTAAGAATGAATACTAATTTTGAGAAAAAACAATAAGGCACATTTATGATCATTATCTAAGTAAAATGGGTTGTCACAGAAACATAGAAAATGATGGCATATTGCTAGGAAATGCTATCATAGTCTGACAGGTGTAGGTCCCACCTGTGGGACCCACGCCTATCTCCAAAATGAGCCCTGAAACTCTCTCTATTTTCCATGAATAGGAGTTCTGAGTACAGCCGAGTGACAATGCTCGGCTGTTATTGGAACTCCCTTTCATTTCAAGGGATGTTTCCCCAAACCCCCTTCGTTGAAAGAGGGGTTTTTTGGGTTTTTTGTAAAGGTGTGGGTCCCAAGGGCTGGACCTGCACCTATCCAAACAGTGATGGCAAATCAGCGATTGCTTCATTGTCTAAAGTGGAACAATCCTTTTATGTAATCTTAGACCAGAAGCCTAAAAATGCACCATTTTGCACAGTGGCTGAAGCTGTTTGATCACTTTTGCAATCCCTTTTTGAGACCAACTATAACTTGGCTTACGTTCCATAGCAAAAATGTTGAATCTCAGCACCATGAATGCAGCAAATATTCCAACTGTTAAAAAAGTTTTCATATTTTATTCCAAAAAAGTTATAATGTCATATTCTCTGCACAAAGTCCAGCAGACACGTTTCTGGACTACTCCCCTTATTCCTTGTGGTGGCCATGAAATGTGACTTCTGGTGTTTCTGCAGAGTATATGACATTTTAACTTTTTTGTTATAAAATATGAAGATTTTTTAAACAGTTGAAATTTTTACAGCATTCATGGTGCTGGTATTTAACATTTTTGCTATGGAACGTATTCGAGATCCTGCTGGTCCTTGGGAGGAATCCAGGTGCACCTTCACAAGCCAGCAGGTGAGCAGTACAACTTTATTTAGAAACATAAATTGGTTCATGTTGCACCAAAATGTAGAATTTTGGTGCTGAATGTCGCATTGAAGCCATAACCCTTTCTCTTTAAGCCACACCCCCCTCCAGCTAAATCACACCCTTTTTCTGATCAGTAGCAAAAGTGTCTAAAACACAAAAATCTGTCTCTTTTTTGGGGAATTTTAATGACACATTTATGGCACAAACAAAATAATAAATGTACCACATTATGTTCATGCGAGTTTAAACATACACCAAACTAGATGTTGAATTTAAATATAACAACCTCTTTTCCCTCACACAAAAAATGGTCTATATGCAGGTTTCCTTGGGCCCACTAGAGAAAATTTTCAGAGGATCCACACTTTTTCTATACAGAATTTGTACATGTCGACTGTTAATTGCATCATAAACATTGTTGCTATCATTGCACACTCGTGACATATCAGCAATAATATCTTATAGGCTATTTGTGAATCATCTCATAAGAAATAGACCTTAGTGGAAAGTTATTAGCTCCAAAGTAATCGCCTAAAGGGGTTGTCCTTTGCTGCTCTGTTGTATTAGGGCCCGTCTACATGGCAAGGATTTATAGTAAGTTTTTGACGAGGACTTGGATTTTCAAAACCATTAACAACCGATTGTAAAACCATCCACATAGACATCAATAGAAAATCTGAGAAAAACCATTGTTGGAACTTGGAACATGTTCATTCTTCCACCGTATTTCATTCTAAACGTTTACTATTAAGTCAATGGGATGGCATGAAAAACAACCAGAGAGCACTGTTGTTGTTTTTTGGCACAAATCTGCATAAAAAAGCTCAATATTGCTCTACGATGCACTGTCTGGCGAAAAACGATTGAAAAACTTCAATTTGAAAAGTGCGCCAAAAAACGAAACCAAGTGTAAAGTACTATTCAAATACTGAATCAGAATCCGACAAATGTTTTGTCATTTGCCATGCTGACGCAGCTTTAGATACCAATTATTATGTCAGAACCTCAGCCCACTCTAGAATCCTCTAGTAAGCCTTTCTGATACTGTGTGTATGACTGTAACAAATGTCGCTCATATCTAAGTTCTGCCATCATCAGTTTAAGGGCTTGTTCACACGGAGTTTACACTCTGTGTTACAAGCGCTTTAGGCTATATTCACACGGCTTAACTGCGGGAAAGTAATTACGCCCCTGCAATTACGCCGTGGGGGCGGGCGGGGGGGAATGTGCGGGGGGGCCGGCACTTCGCCAGCCCATTGACTTGCATTACCAGCGGCGCGTATACGCTGCTGGTAATTCACATGTCACCTTATCTCCCCCCCCGGCGGGGTTCGCCAAGAGGGGGAGGAGAAGTAATCCATAGTTCTCCATGAGGGAAATGTGGATTACCGTAATGACAGGGGTGTTTTCAGCCCAAATTTGCGCACTCCCGGCGTGTAATTACGGACCGAAATACGCCATTTTAAGCCGTGTGAACATGGCCTTAGAGATCAGAGCGGACCCCCAAAACGGATCTAACAATTACAGTGAGATTATCACTGCTCGCTGTGCTGAACACGGAGCCGGCGTTTTAAATTGAGGAGACCGCCGCTATGTGTTTCAATAGCCCAGCTGCACTCCGTCTTGAAAAGAATTGACATGCAACTCTTTTCAAGCAGGCCCGGGCTGCCTATTAAACACCCGGGATTTCTCTTTTGTAACGCCGCCCGTTTTCAGCACACAGCATTATAATCCACTGTCATTGTTGATCCGTTTTGGGGGACCAAGGGGGCCCCCCCAAAACGGATCCCTAAAGCGCTTGTAACACAGAGTGCAAACTCTGTGTGAACAAGCCCTGAGAGTGTGGTTAGTTCCATTTAAATCCTAACACAATTTGAGGTCTGAAATATGGACTCTTTTATGATATAGTTCATTAAATTGAATTGAAAAAAAAAGTAAAATTTTTCTGAATTTAGAAAAAAAACTCCAGGAATTTGCAGTCACAACTTGACTTGTATCATTTGCCATACAAACATCTTAGGTTTTCAGCTTTTTCAGCAACTTCTTCAACTTTTCCCCAATCTAACAAATCCCCTTTTTTATAGTGCCCCAAATTGTTAAGCCCCGTTGGGGTCCCCCCTCCAAAATTTTTGCAATTCTGATGCGAAACCCTTTCCCCTTTTATTAAGCATACTCACTCCTACTAAATTTTTACCCCCTTTTGGGTCAATACAAAAGTATTAAAAAATAAAAAAATTTTTTTGGCTAAAAATATACCCCTTTTTGTGTTTTTAAAATATTTTTGGGGCAACTACTTTAATAAATGTGCCCCAAAGTTTACCCCTGATTGTAGTAGAAAACGTACAGGTTAAAAAGTCCTATTTAAAATTACATAAGGATTACGTAAACTACATAAAAAATTATGGGCTTTCATACAGTATCTTCAAAGGAGTATTCCTACAAAGCAACTTCCATGTTACAGGTAGGCCCCGTTCACACGGCTTATTCAAGCCGGATTTGCGAGTCGGATTGCGCTCGCAATTCCGGCTTGAATTAGGGGCGGGGGCGCGGCCCACCGGCTCCATAGACTTCCATTATCCATGGCGCGTATTGCGCCTGGATAATGTGCAGGTCACTTTCTCCCCGCCCGGCGGATTCGCCGAGCGGTAAGGAGCGACGGAATTCACTGTTCTCTATGAGAACAGTGGATTACTGTAATGACTGCGACGGATTGGTGCCGTACTGCAGCGCAAATCCGGCGCGCAGTACAGCGCCAATCCACGGCGATATAAGCCGTGTGAACGAGGCCGTAGGCTCAAAGCTACCTACAAGCTGACTGTGTTACAGAATGAAGTGGGTGGCGCTTGTGGCCATAATCCTCATTCATTTCTATGGGAGTTCCGAATATAGCTGAACAAACTCACTTGGTTACTCGGTACTCCCATAGAAGTAAATGGGAAGGACAGTAGCACTCTCCTCATTCTGTTACACAGTTGACTTGTAGTTAGCTACTAGCTGATTTGTAACACTAAAGTTCCTTTGTGGGAACACCAACTTCATGCAGAGTTTTTTTTTTTTTCTTTTGCTGCAATTTAAAAGGCATGTATAACACCAGCAGTGTGAAATGTTTTTTAGTGACATTTTTAAATTTGTCATGTTTTGTACAAGCATTTTCTTGACATCTTATTGAGTTTTATTGAAAACTATAGAGGAAAAACATCTGGAAAACGCAGCAAGCAGATGCTGTGCATGTAGGCATTTTTATATTTTATTAACGTCTGGCCACAGCATTTAATCCCATAAAACACTAAAAAAGCAGCAAAAAACAGCACTGAAAATGTTGCCATACACTGTGATACCATGGATTTCAAGTATTTAAATATTTTTATTTTATTATGTTACATTGGTGTATAATATGTTTCTTTCTGCCTTTCTTCACCTTCTAAAGAGAAACCTATGAGAAAAACACACAAGAAAAAGAAGCCATATGCATGCTGGATTTTGAAAGAAATGCAGCTAAACCCAAATCTACATGTCATGAGTGTAGGTTGTTCAATATTTCACTGTAGATTTTAGCATAACATCTGGCCGTGGCATTTTTTACCTAAAAAAAACTTCTTATTTAGGTGCACGAACAATAAAAGATGCACTAAGGAGGAAAAGTATTAAGATTGGCGTTCAATATGCCTGTCTTAATTAAAGGTACGCAGGAGGAAAATGCAGTAAATGTATAAAGGCAGAAAATATTTTTTGCATCTGTTAAGGCATGTTCACACGGCTTAAAATGGGCCGTATTTCGGTCCGTAATTACGCGCCGAAGTGCGCCAATTAGGGGCCGAAAACGGCCCATTCATTACGGAAAATTCCAGTTCCATAGAGAATTTGGGATTACGTCCCCTTCCCGCCGGCAAAGGGCCCCCCGGGCGGGGGATAATTGACATTAATTTTCCAGAAAGGTATACGCCCCGCGGGCAATTAAAATCTAGGGGCCCGGCGAAGGGGGCCCCCCTGCTCACCCCCCGCTCCCGCCCCCGGTCCAGGCTAATTGGGGGGGGCAAAATAACCCTGCAAATACACCGTGTGAACATAGCCTTAGCGTCTCCTGTGTGACGGGTTTTTGGTGAAAATTAAATGGTAACACTCATTGTGATCAGTAGGGATCGAATGGTCTTATCCAAGGCATGTTCACACGCTTAAAATTGGACGTATTTCAGTCCTTTAATTACGCGCCAAAAATGCGCAAATTACGCGGGAATACGCCCCCAGTCTTAGGGTAACCACGTATCTTGAGAATAGGATTACGTCCCTCCCCCTTTCTGGCGAATTCGCCGGGGGGGGAGTAAGTGACTTGAAAAAATGGGGCCGTATACCCCCGCGGGTAATGCAAGCTATGGGCCGGCGAGGTCCCGGGCCCCGCTCCCGCCCCCGGGCCCACGGCTAGTTGGGGGGGCGAAATTTTACGCCCGCTTTTTAAGCTGTGTAAACCCTATTTTTTGACGGGGGGTGGTTCCATGTTTGTCAAAAGAGGACGCTGCATCCCACCCTTCTTAATTAATTCCCCCCCCCCCCCCCTGCAAAAATTTTGGGGGCCAAATGGTTGCCGGGCCCCCAAAGCCTAATGAAGGCTTCCATAGCTGCCTGTTATATTTTTACACCCTGCTATCGCTATAGCATTTCTGTTGCTGAAGTGGTGTGAAGAGAGGCTCTAAAAATAGCCAGATGAAAAACATTCTTTAATGGAGATCTCTTATTTGATGCTAGCTGTGAAAATTTGTTCACAGAAAAAATAGGGATTGGTATTTTTAGACATAGTAGAAAATTAAAATATTTTGGAAAGAATCTCCTCAGAATGAGGATTTAGAACCTCTTAATAATCCTTTTGGGGTTCACATAAGGTTGAGAGCCTCTAAAGCCTCTATATCCTGATCATGTCGGACTGGGGGTTTTTAGGGCTCACCGTGAAATTTCCTTTGGGGGCCTCCGGGGGTTTTTTTTCCAGGGCCCCCCAATGGTTGATTCTGGGGGGTTCACCCTAAGCTACTTAATGCCTTTTTCTGTGCACTTGGTTTTGTCTTTCTCTCTGTCTTTTCCCCCCCCCCAAGGGTATATAAAGTTTAAAAAATCCCGCCTGTTCAGGGGCCCCAGGGATTTCCCTTTTCCCTTCTTAGGGCTTGTATACCAGGGTCAGTTACTATTGTAATGAAAAAAGGGGCTTTAGTTCCCCTTTAAAAAAAACGTAGTGGCTTAACCCTTTAAAATTCCAAAGAAAAAAAATATTACTCTTATTTTTTCCTCTCGCCTTCCGAAAGCCATAAAAATTTTTATTTTTTTCCCCCTAATGACATATAGGGCTTTTATTTTGTGGGGCAAGTTTACTTTTCCCGGGTGGGTTTTCATATTACCATAAATATATTGGGAAAAAAAATTTTTAAATGGGGAAAAAGTGAAAAAATTGTACTTTCGCCATGTTTGGGGGTTTTTTTTTTTGCGGGGGGTTCAATTTCGTTTAAAAAAGGGTTTCTCTTTTTTACGGGTTATACACATCGCAATACCAAACATGTAGGTTTTCGTTTTTTTTTGGTGGGGTAAAAAAATTCCAAAAATTATTATATGTAAAAATTTGTGCCCGGCGCGTTTTGTGGACCAAAAAACTTTTTTTTTCTAAGGCTATGTTTACACGCGGGAAAAAAAACGACCCCGGAAAAGAATTTTCTAAAAAAGTTTATGAAACGGTTTTTTTTTCCATGCCTGCCAAAAACAATGAAAAAAAAGGTTGTTTTTTGCTGTTTTTTGTTTTTGGGGGCCCTTTTTTAAGGTTTTTTGGACTCTTTGCTTGTTTTAATGTTGCAAAAATTAAGCTTGGTTGTAAAAATACACCCCACGTGGAGTTTCATGTTAAGTAGTCACTTCCTTTAGATCACTGTAGCCATTGTGAGCACATTGTCCTTTGTGTGCTGCTAAGTGCAACTAATTTATTACACAAAAACCCACATTATCTTTCTATATAGCAAGATCACTGTATTGGTGTCAAAATCTGTAAAGAAAAGGATTTTAGCGGCAAAATCCTAGAAAAACGCATTATTACGGCAAATTCCGTAAAAAAAAACTATTTTAAGTGTCAAAAGCGAGATCACTTTATTAGCGCCAATATCTGTAAAGATACGGATTTTAGCACCAAAATCTGTAAAAAAATGGAATCTGGCGCCGAAATCTATAAAAAACATTTTTTTGCATCAAAAGCTAGATCGCTTTATTAGCGCCAAAATCTGTAAAATACGGATTTTATCACCAAAGTCCGTTAAAAAAATGGATTCTGCGCCGAAATCCGTAAAAAACTAATTTTTTTGCGTCAAAGCTAGATAACTTATTAGTGCCAAATCTGTTAAAAATACGGATTTTAGCACCAAAATCCGTAAAAAATGGATTCTGCGCCGAAATCCGTAAAAAACATTTTTTTTGCGTCAAAAGCTAGATAACTTTATAAGCGCCAAAATCTGTAAAAATATGGATTTTAGCACCAAAATCCATAAAAAAAACCCGATTCTGACGGCGAAATCCGTAAAAAATTAATTTTTTTTGTGTCAAAAGCTAGATCAATTTATTAGCGCCAAAATATGTTCAGTAAAGGATTTTAGTGCCAAAATCCGTAAAAAAACGGATTCTGGCGCCAAAATTCGTAAAAAACGTATTTTTAGCGATAGAAGCGAGATAACTTTATTAGTGCCAAAATATGTTCAATAAAGGATTTTAGAGCCAAAATCCGTAAAAAAATGGATTCTGGTGCTAAAATCCGTAAAACAACATATTCTGGTGCCAAAATTCATTAAAAAAATGTATTTTTAACGATAGAAGCGAGATAACTTTATTAGCGCCAAAATATGTTCAGTAGAGGATTTTAGTGCCAAAATCTGTAAAAAAACGGATTCTGGTGCAAAAATCCATAAAAAAAAGTATTTTTAGCGTTCGACGCGAGATAACTTTATTAGCGCCAAAATATGTTCAGTAAAGGATTTTAGTGCCAAAATCCGTAAAAAACGGATTCTGCCGCCAAAATTCGTAAAAACCGTATTTTTAGCGATAGAAGCGAGATAACTTTATTAGCGCCAAAATATGTTCAGTAAAGGATTTTAGAGCCAAAATCCGTAAAAAAAATGGACTCTGGCGCTAAAATCCGTAAAAAAACGTATTCTGGTGCCAAAATTAGTAAAAAAAAGTATTTTTAACGATAGAAGCGAGAACTTTATTAGCGCCAAAATATGTTCAGTAAAGGATTTTAGTGGCAAAATCCGTAAAAAAAAACGGATTCTGGCGCTAAAATCTGTAAAAAAAAACGTATTTTTAGCGCTAGAAGTGAGATAACTTTAGTAGCGCCAAAATATGTTCAGTAAAGGATTTTAGTGGCAAAATCCGTAAAAAAAACGGATTCTGGCGCTAAAATCCATAAAAAAAACCTTATTTTCAGCGCCAGAAGCGAGATAACTTTATTAGCGCCAAAATAAGTTCAGTAAAGGACTTTAGTGTTCAGTAAAAAAACAGATTCTGGTGCAAAAATCCATAAAAAAACGTATTTTTGGTGTCCGACGCGAGATAACATATTTTGGCGCTAATAAAGTTAAGAAAAGGATTTTAGTGCCTAAATCCGTAAAAAAAAACGTATTTTTATCGTCATAGGCGAGATAACTTTATTAGCGCGAAAATCTGTAAAAAAATGTATTTTTAGCGAAAAAAAATATGAATTGCGCAAAAATCATTAGCGAGCAAAGCATGATCATTTTATTACGAATGGTACAGACAAGGACACATCAGATAAGATATAACCTTTGTTACCACCCATTATAGGTGTAACTTGGGTCTGCTGGGAGGGTTTTCATTGAAAAATCGTGGCAAAAAAACGCTTTGAAAACACGGCAAAAAACGCGCCAATAGACGTCCAGCGCTTTACATAGACTCCTGTAGTAAATTTTCTGCCCGGCTCTGGCGTTTTTTAGAACATGTTGAAACAGACGTCCAGTAAAAAAACCGAGCAGAAAAAAGAAGCTCAGTGTAGACAGCAGGAGGGTTTTACGTTTTCTGTGCAGTGTAGGCAGAGCCTAACACCTACGGACGTCAGTGAGGGTGCATTTTTGGCGGGCTGAAGTGTACTTTTTATTGCTAGCAGTTTGGAATGCATGCGACTTTTTTGGTCACTTTTATTCCAATTTTTATAGGACATGAAATGACCAAAAAACGCAATTTTGCCGTTTGGAATTTTTTCTTCTACGATGTTCAGCGTACAGGATAAATGAAGTTATATTTTAATAGATTCTACTTTTTCGGATACGGCGATACCAAATATGTGTAACTTTTTTATTCTTTTATCTTTTTAATTTGTAAACTGGTGAAAGGGGGGTGATTTGAACTTTTAATACTTCTTTTTTTTTACTTTAACATTGAGTCCCTCTAGGGCCCTTGACCACTACAGGGTGCGATCGTTAATACAGCCTAATGCATTGTCTATACAATGCATTAGGCTGTACCAAGATGGCGTTTTCCCCACTTCCGACCTGGGGCCGGAAGTGGGGCAAACGAGAATATGGCGCCGCGGTCATCTTTGCCGCGGCGTCTAAAGGATTAAACAGCGCGGGTGGGCTGCGCCAAACCCCTGCGTTGTAACTGCCGGGTGTTAGCTGCAAATAGCCGCTGACACCCGGCGGCTGTGTAACAGGGTCGCGCTGCGATCCTGTTACACAACTCCTTAACACCACCATGACGTACCCATACATCAAGGTGGGTTAAGGGGTTAATGTTCTTCTATAAATTCCTTCATTAGACGTTTCAATATCTCTCAGAGATCCTCAGAGGATGTTTCTTTTGGGAGGTTGATTCTGAGATCAGAACTTCTACTTGCTACATCAACATTATTGTACAGTACAAAGCCCCCTTCCTATTAGTCTAAAATTGCAAAATTACACTAAGGGGTGGAGTTAATGGTCCAATGTATAATGTACTCAACTGTAAAGAGGACATGTATGAAAATTGTCTAGGTCTAAGACTTTCTATTTGCCCATAGCAACCAATCAGCGCTCCACTTGGTTTTGGTCTGGATAGTTTTTATACATGTGGCCCTAAATCTGAAACTTTTATGTGTTGCTGTGCTTTCTTTTTTTGTAGAAAAATGCTGTGGCCATATATCAGCTGTAAGGCAATACGGAAATATAAACCACATTACACTGTGGAGTTTTCCTTTCTTTAGGTACATTTTTTGGGTCAGTGGCAGCATGGTGTAGGTGTGGCATTTTTCAGCCAGCTTTGGGTGTTTTTTCTCACAGACCTGTGCTGCTTTCTTACCTTACTGTATAAAGTTACTATTTTTCCTAACGTATAATTGTGTTTTGCATTCATTTGGATTTCTCTGTGTTTTATCATTAAATAATGAAATCTATGCATCACATGATTTGTTATGTGACAAAATAAGCCCACTAAAAACACATGCATTTAAAGGGGTTTTGCCATGATGTAATGTTGACGTGGGATCCACCAAAATGGGTATTTAATCCCTTTTCTAAATATATGTGATTAAAAAAATTGCAGCCTGAGAGAGTTACAGGCTGCCTTACCTGCCCTTAGTTACTTAAAAGCTTCTATTAGATACGACCTGACAAGAGCTGCTGGCCGGGCTTGTGCAGAGAAAGCTTATTATCTGATGAAAGGGAGCTGAAGAAGCTTTCAAGGCACCGGGTAGAAATATGTTGTCTTTTATATACAGAATCCACTAGTTGTAGTGTGATTATCTGAGTAGATCCCTGCTTTATCTGATGACAGGGAACATAAAGGAGCTTTCAAGAGGCTGAAGGGGCTTTCAAGAGGATGTGAAGAAAGCTGTTGCCGTTTGTATACAGAATCCACTAGTTGTAGTTTGATTATTTGAGTGAACATTTCTGGCTGTGTCTCTCTCTCTCAGCTCAGCATTGCTTTGTTTACATTTGCTTCTTAGCAGATAAGGCACGTCCTGGCAAAACCCCTATAATTAGTAAAATGAATGCATTAAAAACATGTAAAACACTGGAAAAGATACATTTAGATGACGAGGGTTTTTTTTAAGCCAAACTATAAAAAAATAATTTTTTTAATTAGTCAGTCAGTCTCACACAAGCGTATTACAGTTGAATTTCTGCATCTGTTTAATGCCTTCTGGTGTCAGCCCACAGTGGGCTTAAAGGGGATTTATCGCTTCCTTACTTCGGCTCATTCACACTGCTCTGAGCTTCTCAACTCTGTGAATGCAGGGGCGTTTCTTCCCCTCCCAGCTGGATGACATCATCCCCCCTTCACTGCTGGCCTGAGACCCCCCTCCTCTCTGAGTCCACATATCACTGTGTCTCTCCCTATCACTCTTATTTTATAAGAGCTGTATACATACCACAGGCTGCATTCAATCTAATCTGAGCACTGATCTCTCACAGCTGGAGATGTATTACAGCTTTCTAAGAACGGCACATATCTGCGTGTATGCAGGAGAGTTAGGCACAGGGTCAAAACTGTCATGTTTTCTCATTGTACAATCTGCTGCAGTCTGTTTCTGCTAGATGTGGAGACAGAAAAATGCTACGGCCCCTAACTCTGAGTCATTCTGAACAGCCCATGAATCGACCCAGGGGCTGTACAGAATGTAAATGAGCTCTCAGCTAGTGAATTGCAAGGAGGAGGGATTAGACCCACACTGGATATCAGTGTAAATAAAAACACAAGATAAGGGACACTGTGAGAACAAGGCAGCTTTGCTAATGACATCCAATTGCAAAGTTGCTTGTTTTCACTGTCCCCTTATTCTGAAGACCATTTAATGAAACGATAACACCCCTTTAATGACTCAAACTCACAGGGATCTATGACTCTTATTTTATTTGAATGTATATGTGTTTTTGCATGAGTTTTTAACACCATTTTTTTTTCTTTGCGTATTCTCATTTCTTTGTTTTAATTTTGCAGTGTTTTGAATTATGATTTTTTTTTTTTTTACAGAAACAAGTGGTATAGGCAGGCAATGATTACAGCATACCTAAGAAAGCCCTAAAAAAGACCCTAACAACAGGCAATATGATCAGGCAGCTATGATATGGCAAACAATCGGATCACCAGGAGTATCTAGATGGTGGAGACCAAACGTTTTCCTAATCTCTTTCATTATATCTGCTAAAATAGCCATAGTCACACAATCACAATGATGAATAGGCTTGTTATGATGCTGATACTGGCTGCCCCTAAAGACACGTATTCTTATTATCATTTGCCATCCAGTTAATATCACATGCCAAAGCGCACTAATAACATTACAAAAAGACAAACAGTCATGTAGTTGCTTTAATCTCGGCCTTGTTTTAGGCTTTCATCACACTTACTTTAGCCATCTTTTTTATTGCCTGAAAAAACCTCAAAACCAGTAAAATGTCCCTCATTTATCGTAGTGTTGATAAATCTGGCGCAGGTTTAGACTTTCTAGTCTAACTTTAGATCTTGTATTACTTGGCTTACTTACCACACCCACACTTTTCAGGCCACACCTCTTTTTACAGGCTCCTTTTTAAACCATAAATCATAATCGTTATTTAAAAAATGCTTTTGTGTCACGATATTTTAAGAGCCATACCTTTTTTTAACCTTTTTATTGATAAAGCTGTGCAAGGGCTTTTTATTTGCAGGATAGTTTGACATTTTTACATTGGGGTATACATCAATTTTTATTAGTATTATTATTATTATTTTGATTCTGTTTTTGTGACGCTGAAGCAAAAAAGAAGGCAATTTTGTCAGGTCTTTAATTTTTTGACAGATTGGATTGTTATGGACACTGCAGCATCTATTAAGTTTTTTTTCACAAGTTAAATGTTTTTTTTTCAGGGTTTTTTTTTTTTCTATTCAATTTTTGCTTAAGCAATTTCTTTTTTCTGCTTTTTTATAGTTCCAATATGGTACTAAGCTATGTGATTACTTGATTGCTTTAAATATACATAACAATACATTTCTGTATTGCTATGCATTATTCATTAAACGTGACAAGCAGACTATTACATTATAATAGGCTCCTGTATATGGCAGACTTGGAGGACATTATTTGGCCTCCAGTTGACATGGCAATCATGGACAACCCGCAAAGATGTTGCAGCGGTGCCCATGAATGACAGAGGAAGCCTCCTTCCTCTGTTAATCACCTAAATTACGCAGGCCCTACAGTCTGTAGCATCTAGCAGGTATTAGCCGGGATCAGAGCTAGTGTTCCTGACTGCTGCAGCAGGAGCCCTGCTGTACATTACAGCTGACTCGGGCTGCAGATGATGCAGGCACAGCTGAGACAGCACCATCCATGCGCTGTGCAGATATGGCGCTTCCAGGGTTCCATAAACATTGGCAGCCTGCAAAGTGCTGAGCCAAAATCAGTGCCGATCAGGGCGGACTGAACCTGCTCCACCCCCCATTGATATGCTACTTGACGGGCCTATAATTGGTTGCTATGGGCGACTAAGACAGTCTTACTACTAGATAGTTTTGATAAAAAAGGCATAGTATATTTACTGAAAATGCAACATGTGAAACCACTATTACAAAAATGAGAGCTGGGATATGTACTGATATTCTTTGTCCCGTTGTAGCAGCAAATCTAAGAATATATATGGCACGAATAGATAAGAGAGAACAATGGGATTAATTAATTAGTTACTATGTCAGAACAATGCATGGGATATAACTAGCCCCTACTTAGATAATAGTGAGAAACCAAAACCTTAGCACTTTTCATTTTTGTTGCATGATTTAAATAGATGTCCATGTATTGGCAATCTACCAGATAAAGAAGTCTCAGACTGTGAGCGGCAGCTAGCTAATAAAGGAATTTCAATTACTTGTGATATTTTCATTAGTAAAACGGAGTCATTTACTCAATCAATCATTTTTTTAATACCATAATGTGCTGAAATTTAGATCACACAACTGAATTACAGAGAAATCAGACACTTGCCTATAGTTGCACCACTCATGGGCTGAAATTCATGGAGTAATAATTATGCTAACTATGTGTGGTAAAATAATTATGTTCTGACTATGAGTAGTGGACTGAGCAAACACAGTAATTAAAGGGAACCGGTCACATTACAAATGCCATCTGATCTGCATGCAGTATGCTATGGAGCAGAAAGAGCTGATCAGATTGATATATAGTTCTGTGTGGAAAGATTCAGCAGAACTTGTATTTTATTCATTTTAAATCCCTGCTTATTCTGGGTTGAGGAGTCCAGTAGGCGGTCTTATCAGTGATTGACAGCTTTCCTTCTATGAGTGTGCATACAGAGATAGCTGTTCCTTATAACATTGCCTACTGAATTCCTTAACCCAGAATAAGCAGGAATTTAAATAAATAAATTATAAATTCTCCTGAATCTTTCCAAATAAACCAAAATATCAATTTGCTCAGCTCTTTCTGTTCTATAACATGCTGCCAGTAGATCAGATATCATGTTAAATGTGACAGGTTCCCTTTAAAGGAGTTTTCTGGAGTAAGATGCAAACAAGAAAATGAGGGTAATGAGGTGTCGTCCATACTCTACATGTTTTCATGCGCTACAATGACATATAATCACATTTGCATTTACACAGAAACAGGGGACTGAGTAGAACATTGAATAGTGGCCAAACAGTAAGATGAGCAAACATTATTTTACTGTTCTGGGCCCCTGTGGAAAACAGTTTTTGATGGTGTCTTTTATTTTGCTATACTGTATTTGTTAAATGCAATTTTTTCTGCCATTTTTCAAGTCCTATAGAAAAACCTATTGTAAAAACACCATAATTACAGCATGCTGCATTTTGAAAAACAATCCTCTGATCCGAAAAAGCCGCCACAAACAAAAACACTTTGTAGGTAGTGCATTTTAGATTTCACTATAGACTTTAAAAGGGTTTTGCCACGATCTAATTTCATACCTCCTGCCTCCAGCTCTTTAGCTCTGTGTGATTTGTTTGAATTGTATATCATGTGACCCAGCAGGATGACATCACCAGGCCTTTCCTCTCTTTAGTCAAAGAAAGCTCTGTTTATTTAGAGCATTGTGAGTAGCTGAGAGGTAAAGTTTTTGCCTCCAGGCACAAGGGTCCTAGGTTCAAATCCCTGCAGGAACCAAACCTTGTTTTTTTTCCTCTTCATCAATGCACAGACCTCATTGAGGTTTCTTTTTTATTTATTTGCACTGTTTGACTAATTACTAAGGAGTACAGAGGATGGGAGTAGAGTGACAGCACCTGGGGTTTGAACACAGTAGCTGCCTGAGAGGAGAGGTGATGTCTGAGCATGTGCAACCAGTACTGAGGAGCTCTCAGCCCTGGTTGTATCCCCTGGAGATGAGCTGAAAACAATACGTCACTAAAGGAGCAGCTAAAACAAAAACGGTGCCGAGTTTTTAATAATAATGAATGGTGAAAATGTTTGTTATTTCATTTGCAAGTTTCCCACATCAATTTTATTTTGTGGCAAAACCCCTTTAAGGGAGACATGCATGGAACTAGGTGCATTGAAGTTCATTTTCTCATCTATTTTTCAGTGTCAAATGCGCCTGAATGTATGAAAGTGGTTTTTGTGCATTCATAAATGGTGTCTAAAGTTCATTGCACCTCGCCTGTGTTTTTGGCGCATTACGGAACTTAGGCACATTAGTAATGCGCCAAACATGTATAAAGGTTATAGATAGGCTGGAAATAAAAGAAAAGTCATTAGCATCTCAGTGAATAGAAACGATGGTACTGATCTTGCTTGGTGCACCACAGGTCCCAGCAAGACCTGTGGTGTGCTGCCTCTTGCTGTATATAGAATAAAGGGTGAGAGCAGCAAAAATACATTTCAGACTTAATGTAGTAAAAATTAAAAATCTGAACAACATCATCAGTGCGTTATTTAATGTAAAATTAGTTTTATATTCTTTTAATTTTAAATGCATTTTATAGGAGATATTTTTATATTTTTGGGATATTGCATATTTTTATATTAATTTTAAATGATAAAAATTTTTATTACATTTAAATAATTTAATTGTATATACTTTGATAATTACCATAAATTACTTTTATTATTCTACTGGTGTAAGTTGAGAAATATTGGACATTTTTTCCCTAATAGCAGATCTAGCTCCACTTCGACTCCTCAGGCTCAGGCAGACCACATTGAGATAGGTCTGCCTGTCGGAGCAGTAATGCGCCTAGTTTTGCCGAACCACATTCATATATGTGTCTAATAATATGAGTGTGGTGCAACGCGCACTCAGAATGCCCCCTCATGTTAGGTGCATTAAAAAGTGTCGAGTCTTACGAACAATGCACCTAACACATTTGTTAGGTGCATTAGACATCGTAGCTGGCTCACTTTGGTGCATTTAACGCCAGAAAAGGGTGAAAAAGCCAATCATACATGTCTCCCTTAGTCCTTAACACTAAATCCAGTACATGGATTTTGTATGTGGTGGCTAGTTGCTGCAAACTAACATACATGTACGTAATTCAGATTGTTCTGGCCCAGAATAGCGCCCTCATAATTGCTGATGAAGTCTGAACGTGGCTGAAAGCTTGCTCCTGCTGTAATGGCCTGAGTATACCAAAACATTTTATGAGCAATCTAAGAATTGTTATGTAAAGTCCCTAGTTAGATAAAAGTATAGTAAAAAACAAATGCATTATAAAAAATTAAATGTTTACAATTTAATTGATTTGCTTTAAATATAAGTGGTAAGGAACAAAACAAAATATACATATATGGTATCGCCGCCATCATAACCTGAATAATAAAGTTTACATATTACTGCAACTGCACGTCAAATTTTGTAAAAAAAAAAAAAAGATATCGAAAACAATGTTTTTTTTTTCTATTCTCCATAATAAACATTATTTCAGTTTATTATGGAGTCCCATAATAAAAACTGCAGATATAGCAAAGGTAGACTTGACAGATAACTTTCTGTGCCATGATATCAAAGTGAGTTATCTTAACTTGTTCATTGCTTTTAATATGATTTAACAGTGAAAGCCATGACATCACCATCAACTTAAACTTTACTACATCAGTACATCTCGTACAGCGAAAAACAAGCGCACATAAAAAGACACGTATATCTCCAGATTGCGCCCCAAAATTCCCAGTTTAGAAGGAAGAGTTATCTGATCTCTCGCAGTCACCCTCTATTTAATTAATTGGGAGTTCTGAATACAGCTGAGTGCTTGCAATTCAGCTGTACTTAGAACTCTGACTGAAACGAATGAAGAGAAGCCAAGCAAGTGTGGCCATTTCTCCATCCAAGCTGGGCGTTTCGTGGCCCGTTCTAGAGATAGATGTGGGTCTCACTTCTATCACTGTACCATCAATGTATGAGATGATAAAATCCCCGAAGAGGCCTGCTCTTAAAAATGCTAATGTATTATTTGGCTGCAGTATACTTGACTAAAAAAGGCCCATAAAAACACCATGAAAAAGCAAATTGGTTTTTTTTTTTTTTTAAATGGGGTGTGTGAAACCAGCCTTGTACCCATGTTCATAGTTTGTAGTCACTAGTGCAATGAGTTATAAAGGTATAACCCATTGCACTAGTGACTAAAATGGCCAATGGGTTATAAAGGTATAAAAATATATTAGATCCTATTAATGTAATATGGTGGATACTCACTTGTAATTGGACACTACATCAGTCTCATGCATCGGCTTCATAGACACAGAATGCAGCGGAAAGGGCCCCATCCCCTTGACTAAACTCCAGAAAACTTTCGTTACTTTAAATGTTTCGGGGGGGAAATAAATAGGGGGGCTCAGAAACCCATTTTAGTGATCATTTTGGGCCCCCAACAAATCAAATTTTAAAACCTGGGGTTGGTGTCCCTTTTGGATCTAAACTTTTTTCCCCCACAATCTGTACCCCTACCCTGAAATTTACAAAACGGGCTTTTGCCGCATGTACTTTAGGGGAGGCGCTACTAGCCCAAACCAACCCACGCATGCTTTGGGGCACAAATCATTTAAAATTTTTAATTTAAATGGTTTTTTATTATTAAATTATTTTTTTTATTATTTATTTTAGAGCGCCTTTTAATTTCCGGGGGCGCTGTACAATTTAAGGGGGAAAATTAAAACATAACAAATATTGAACAAATACAATGGGGACAAAAATGAAAATATAACTGAAAAAAAGGGGGAAAGAGGACCGGCCCGCGAGGGGGTTACAATTTTACAAGGAAAAAGGGGGGGAGACAAAAAGGGGGTGGGGGGAGACATCTTGCGGGCCCGGGGTAGTGGTGGTGGGGTTAAAAAGTGGGTTTTAGGCTTAAACCGAAAAGATGGGTTTTTTTGGGTTTCTTTTGAAACTGGGGAAAGTTGGGGGGGAGTCTGATGTTTTTGGGGGAATGAGTTCCCCGAGTGTGGGTGAAGCACGGGGGGAAAATCTTTGGGGGACGGTTAAGTGAGGACTGATGAAGGGGGGCAGAGGGGGGAAGGGGCCTGTGAGGAACGGGGATTTTCTGAGGGGAGGTTCTGGAAATTAGGGCAAGGGTGTATGGGGGGAGGGGGTTAAAGGAGAGCCTTGTAGGGCAGGGTTAGTAATTTGAACTGAATTCGTTTTGGGGAAAAGGGCAGCCAGTTTAAGGGGTTGGGAGAGGGGGGGGGAGAAGTAGCGAGGAAGAGGGAATTTTTTGGCCCAAAAATCTTCTAATTTACATTTTGCTGCAAAATTTTGGGAAATGGTTTATTTAAAGTGTTTGGGGGGAAGTATTTAACAGGGGGGTGCGGGGGGATATCCCCGGGGGTCTTTTCAGCCCGATATCAGGCGCAAACCCCCTTGGGTAAATTTTTAAAAAGTCCCCACACCAATTTTTCAGGGGCATACATAGGGGGCCCGTGGGACTTTGCAATGTGGGCCCGTTTTGGGGGGGAATGTGGAAGGGGGGGGCGACTAGAACTGTACGAAGCTATAGATTTTTAAAACTTTGCTTTTGGCATTTCAAAGGCCCCAAACTGAAGAACAGGTAGAACCACTTTCAAAGTGGTTAAAACCTGAGCCCGAAATGCCGTTCAAGCGCAGAATTCGCCTGATTTAAAGACCCCCCTGAAAAGCCCGGTTTATAAAACCAGGGGTTTTTTATTAAAGGGGGCAAAGAAAATTTGGGGTTTAAAACGCCAAATTTTATACATGCCGCTCTGTAGTTTAAAAATTTCACCCTTTAAATTAAAATGTCTCAGGAAAGACCATTGTATGTTTTAAATAAATTTTAAACCCCAAGGGCCATTGTAATTTGCGAGACCACTGTACAGGTATTAAGGATCAATTTAGATCCATTAGAGAGTAAATCTGTAATAATAGTCATGGCTTCGTTATAAGTGAAAGCTATGGTATGTAAATTATCATGACTCAACTGACTTCCATTGATGCAAATGATGCACTTTAATACCATACTAGTGGCAGGGATATTTTGACCGATTAGCAGAAAAATGTTTCATTATTAACATGATTTCATGATGCCTTTTCCCATTCTTTAACAAACGGACATTAACCATGTGTTTCACTAATTTAACAAATTACAAACTTGAAGTAGTTCCAGTAAATGCTGTATTTAAGAAACTGCAAAAATAGCAATTCCCTAATATACTAGCATTCAAGCATATGTTTAGCATGCTGACTGCTCATTTAGGACAAGTATGTGAACTTACAAGTTACAACTGGAAAACCCCTGAAGTTAATTTGAATATAGTAATAATTTTATTTGGGGAATTTTGATTTTGCAAAACCCTAATTCCCTGATATTTTCTCAAAAGGAAGCGCCTTATTAAAAATACAGAGCTATTCCAAAAAATGTACTGAGCTTCTATATGACAACTGGTAGGTTGCTTTCACACAGCGCAGTTTTGGTGCAGTTTTAACCGTGCTGCCTTTATTCCCAGCAAGCTTCTTTCAGTTGTCTAAATTGTTCAGAAAGGGGTTTCAAGTAAATAATCAATTACTGTGTGTGATGTCTTGTGGATTATAAATAGTTTAGATAAGTGAAAAAGCTTGCTAGTAATAAAGGCAGTTTAATTGGAGCGCGGCTAAGGCTATGTTCAAACGGCTTATTTCGGGGGCGTATTTACGGACGTATTTACGTCCGCAAATACGTCCCGAAATACGTTTCAAATACGTGTCACAAAGTGTGGCACGCATTTCGCGTCGTAAATACATTCCCCATTCTTTATTATGGGGATTTACGTTGCAAAATACGCCTCAATAAGTGACAAGGGACTTAATTTTACGATCGTATTTACGGACGTATTTACGCCCACAAATACGTCACGAAAATACGCCTCGTGTGAATGACGAGGCGTATTTTACATTGGAATCAATGCTAATCTAATTGTTCATTATTTGAAACGTATTTTGGGACGTATTTGCGGATGTAAATACGTCCGTAAATACGTCCCGAAATAAGCCGTGTGAACATAGCCTAAAACTGCACCAAATCTGCGCTGTGTGAAAGCACCTGTAATAAGCAGTGGTAATTTGCTAATTAAAAACGTGCAGTTTATTAATCATTACATTGTGGTCAGCTGGTTAATATGAATGGTATAAAAAGCTAGGATTTTTGCTGATAATCATCTCAGCATTCTTGTTATGCAGAGATCATTTGTGTCTCTGAAGTGACCACAAATAACTTAGTTGACTAATATACAGTATATGGTGTTTAGGACTGCATCATGCAAAGTGACTGTTCGGTCGGTTCAACACATAGGGCCTCATTTATCAAAACTGGCATCCAAAAAGAGGCCGGCTTTCATTTTTTAAACTGCTCTAAAAAAAAGAAAGCTGAACTCTGATTGGTTGCTATGGGCAACAAAGAAAGTTTTACTGTTGGATAGTTTTGATAAACGAGACCCATATTATTTCTTAGGAAAAAAAAGATGCATTTCTTTAGCCTAGTTTTTCATAGCCTTTTTTTTCAAAAAATATCACAACCAATTTTTAGCTAAAAAGGCAATAGTGAAATATTATATATTCTAAAAACAATGCTTTTTTTTATGGCACTTCTATTCACTTCTGGTGTGTTTCTTGGGTCCTAGGCAATTTATTATTTTTTTTTAAATGCAGCATGCTTTGGTGATGGTGTCTTTTTTCCCCAGTTGTTTTCCAATAGGCTTCCTTATAGGACTGGAAAACTGTCTGAATAAAAAATAAGCTACATAAAAATATACGTTAAAATTGCATGAAAAAAAAAAAATGTATGCAGAAATCTTAAAGGGAATGGGTCATCAAAAAATGACTTATTGTTTAACTCAAATTTTTATGTTAAACACATTTTTTAGGAATTTTTGGTTATTTTTTTTTAATTTTCCATATCACTTTCAGTTTTTTTTTTTATAATTCTTAAGTCCTGCAGTTTTCACTTTGGCCACTAAGCCTAATAATCGTCTGACACTTCCTGCTCTGTTTAGAGAGCTTTTCAGCAGTCTGCTCATTATCAGTAACTGCAGGGTCAAACAGAAAGGAGACACCATTGTGTACAGATAACACAGAATCCACCAGTCACAAGAGGAGATGTCACAGCTCCCCCTCTCCCCTCCCTTCACAGTGAAAACTCTCCTATACAAGTCTATGGGACAGAATCTGCCTTAAGAATCCTATGGGCATGAAGCTGCTGTAAAGTATCTCTCTGACTGCTGTTAAAGCAGTGCAAGCAAGAATGTCTTCTCCACAATCATATTATAGACGACTGAATAGAGAAATCTACAATCAGGAAATAAAAACGACTGAAAGGAAAAGCATTTGGATCAGGGGCTTGATTTAAGTAAAAAAAATATTGGTGACAGATTCTCTTTAAAGGGGTTGTCTCACTACATTGATTCATCTTACCTCAGTCCTGTTTTCTCGGTTTCACTTTGAATTCAGGGGCATGTTTACTGGATTCTACTAGGCTGCAGTAGAAGCCAGGTCTGTAGCTATAGCAACCAGTGCTGGCAGCCTATCAGGAGAGATCAAACAAGTCTGTAGCTATAGCGACCTGAGTGAGCTGATGCAGCCATACAATAGGGGATATCTCAGAATAGGTAGGACACTGTTAATGGACATATATTGCAAAGTGTCTTGTTTTTGCAAGATCTTTAACATAAAAAGCAATCCTTGTAGTGAGACAATCCCTTTAATTATGTCTACACGGCATTGGACAAAAAACTCACTGAAAACCAAATCCTCAAACCATTCATAAACTTCAATTTACATAGACTTCAATTGTAAATTTTCTGCACTGCTCTGTCATTTTTGCAACATGTTACAAAAAACAACCAAGCAGCAAAAACGAGCAGAAAAAAACAGGTTCTATGGTGACTACTATTAAAATCTATGGGATTTATTTTCAGTCATTTTTAGAAAACGAAAAATGCTGAAAAAACGACTGAAAATGTGAGCAGTGGAGACATAGCCTTATAATCAATTCATACTACATAAAAAGCACACAGATATTATTTACTTTAGGGATATGAAAATTTAGCTGAAACTTATTTATTAGAAACTAAGGGAGACATGTATGTAGGAAGGCGCTTCAAAGTGAATTGTCGAGTCTCGTTTTCAGTGTATAATGCGCCTGATGTATGAAAGTGGTTTTTGTGTGATTATAAATTAGGTCTAAAGTTCGACGCTCCTCGCCTATGTGTTAGGCGCATTATGTAACTTAGGTGCATTAATAATGCACCTAACATGTATTAAGGTTATAGATAGGCTGGAAAGAAAAGAAAAGTCTTTAGAATAGCATGTCAGTGAATAGAAACTATGGTACTGATCTTGCTTGATGAACCACAGGTCCCAGCCAGACATGTGGTGTGCAGGCTCTTGTTGTATATAGAATAAAGGGTGAGAGCAGCAAAAATACATTTCCAATTTAATGGAGTACAAATTAAAAAAACTGCACAGCAACCTCAGTGGGTTAGTTAATGTAAAAGTAGATTTAGATTCTATTAAATGTAAATACATTTTATAGGAGCTATTTTTATATTTTTGGGATATTAAATATTTTTATATTAATTTTATACGATAACATTTTTTATAACATTTAAATAATTTAATTTTATATAGTTTGATAATTATCAGAAATCACTTTTATTATTGCACTGTTGTAAGTTGAGAAATATTGGACATTTTTTTCCCTAACAGCAAATCCAGCTCCACTTCAGCTCCTCAGGCTCAGGCAGACCACATTAAAATAGGTCTGCCTGTTTGAACAGTAATGCGCCTAGTTTTGCCGAACCACATTCATATCTGTGTCTAATATTACTAGTGTGGTGCGAAACGCCTCCAGAACTCCCCCTCATGTTAAGCGCATTAGAAAGTGTTGAGTCTTACGAACAATGTGCCTAACACATTCATTAGGCGCATTAGACATTGTAGACTGCATTTTACGCCAGAAAAGGGTGAGAAACCCGATCATACATGTCTCACTAAATATTCTGGGTCTCATCAAGCAAATTTTCTATTTTGCAACCAACATTTTCACTTACAATTCAGCTAAACAAATAGCTAAAAAATATAATAATAGTTGTAATAAGAAAAATTTAAAAAATCCTATAATAATACCTTTGCACTGATTATATATTATCCGGGATAATTTTGGCTCAAGGCAACCATTGGTTTATACCCCTGTACATTAAAATCTTTGGCTTTTATTAGAGCAATAAAAACAGTAAAGCAATATTATTATTTATTAAAATAAATATGACATAAATTCAAAAAGTTACTCAGTGTAATGCAAAGTAAGGAAGTTTAGAATGACCAAAGTATTAGCATGTAGGATAAAATTCTGAAAGAGACATGTCTAACTCTTGACCATTTATAATAGTTATCAGTGTTACTTTACTAAGATCCATGAGAATCATTTTATTCCTTGTTTCCAATCTCAAGGTCATTAAAATCCTATAATTGGTCATTAGCATAAGAAGACAGTTTAACCAAGGATATATTTGTCTACTTCAAGTATGAGAAATATTCTCTCCCACACAGCATTGTTTAAACCATTTGAACATTTTTTTTTCTGGTGTTTTTAAAAGATAGTTTTTTGAAACATGCGTTTTTGTTGATGTTTTTCACATTATAGATCAAATGATTCATAGAAGACTAATCACATGTTTTGTATGCAAAAACAGACACAAAAAGTGCTTTATAGTTAAACATAATGGGTCACATTGATAAAGTAGCTTGCGCCATTTTTATGTAAATGGCGCAAATATTGTTGCGGATCATCATGTGCACTAAGGGCCACATGTATGAACCTGTTTAGGTCTAAAACTCACTCTTTTGCCCATAGTAACCTAAGTGAATTTTAAACAATGCAAAATAAAGCCACACAGGGTATGCTGCATTTTGAAAAATATATATAGTCTAGCTTCAATGGAGATTAATCCTTAAAATTCTTTTTGCCTAGACCTTAAAGATAGAGCTGGTCGTCCAATCTCCAATAATATATATTTCATTGAAGGAACTTCAATAAAAGATATATTATCAGAGACCAGTCCAGCGCAAAAAGAGTTTTAAAGGGGTTGTCTCACTACATTGATTCATCTTACCTCAGTCCTGTTTTCTTGGTTTCCTTTTGAATTCAGGGGCGTGTTTACTGGCTTCTACTAGGCTGCAGTAGATGCCAGGTCTGTAGTTATAGCAACCATCGCTGGCAGCCTATCAGGAGAGACCGAACAGGTCTGTAGCTATAGCGACCTGAGGAGCTGATGCAGCCCGTATAAGAGGGGATATCTCAGAATAGGTAGGACACTGTTAATGGACATATATTGCAAAGTGACTTGTTTTTGCAAGATCTTTAACATAAAAAGCAATCCTTGTAGTGAGACAATCCCTTTAAGGATTAATCTCCATTGAAACTAGACTGTATATTTTCTACTCTCTGTTCCTGAACTTTGTGAACGAGAGACGCCAGTGACAACCAGCAGTGTACATTATATATGATTGGCTCCTATACTGGTGGAGACTGTATGAAGTGTTGTGCCTTCAAAGCACAATGCTAAAAGGTTAGTATATAATATTTGTATACTTCTATTTCTAACCAAAGTTGCAATATTTGCATAGATCCCAATATCGTCAGAAAAAATAAGACTGTGTGTGTAGTGTATTTAGATTTCACGAAAGACTTCAAAGTTACAATTTGATTCAGCATTTCCTCCCCTCCCTCCCAAAAAAAGTAAACAAAAACGCTGTAAAAATATCTGCAAAGTGATGTAAACGTACCGAGTCCAATACTATACAGTGGTCCACCAACATACAATATTATGGAATGACCATTGTATGTTGAAACCATTGTATGTTTAGACCATAACTCTTTGGGGTCCAAAGACCAAAAATGTCACCCAACATAAAGCAAAATGAAGATTCAAGTAAATTAAACTAATCCGTATGGACCAGTCAAAAAGAGCAGCTGGAAATCGCTTTTTATTTTGAAGAGAGGAGCTTCTTTGGATCATGTCCTTTATACACAATGTACAAAAATAAATGCCCAAAGAAGAGGCTCTTTCTAGCACATGTAAAGAGAAGAACAGACCATGTAGTACCACATTGTGCTGTAGAGAGGCGCTACTAGACCATCAATCACTGCATGCACTTCACTAGTACAGAGGTTTAACTAGTAAAATGTTCATGATAATTGGATGAATCGTCCAGTCAACCACCCTCACCCTACAATGGCCCAGAAAAGACCATTATATGTTGAAAATATTGTATTCTGATGCCATTGTAACTTGAGGGATCAGTGTATACACAATCATTGAAAATAATATATATAATAATATAAATTATATATATATATATATATATATATATTTGTTTATTTTAACACACACATATATACATATATTCTATATACATATACTGTATATATGTCACTTTTTCATGTGCTTGAAAATACATTTTTCGAACATATTTTGGAGATGTATTTTTTGGCACATTTGGTTTTTGCTTCACAATTCAAGCAAGCAAAAAAAAAATCATTTAACACACAATAAGAAAATCTACAAAAAACGCTTTTTAATTACACACCACAGTTTACATTTATTAGGTAGCTTGCACTTTTTTTTGCAGAAACTGTGCCATTTATATGTGACTTATTTTTATTATTTATTTTTAATTTAGGGTGCTGTACAACCAAATGGGTTCGAATGTATAAGATCAGGGTAAATAGAATATTAGCATTAAATAATAAACTGATACAAAAGGGGGGGGAATATACATATTTGTATATATACTCTGTAAATACGTGTGTAACGATAAATTAAATATGTTGATTAGCTGTTATTATGTCACTCCAATTAGAATGTGCAAACTTTTCCTCCTTTATGTGAATATTAAAAAAAAAAAAATGCTGAAAATTTGAAAATGAGCAATTGACAACTTTATGCAAATTTTGACTTTATTTTCCTCTTTAGAGCACAAATAACGATATAATTCATAAAAAACGTCCCTTGTCGCGGTCAACCGACGCAGTGGTAAAAATAAGTTAAAATGAACAACTCAATGAAAATAAGTTGTAAAAGTCAATGCACTGAAGGAGACAGCATGAAGAAGAATTACAGCTATTGGCTTCAGTGTAATGTGTATTATCAACTATTCAGAGAAATGAATTGCATTTTTGTGTAATTTTTGCATTGCAAGCTAATTCTTTGCTTGATGAAAAAAGGGGGTTTACAGCAGGAATTTTCCAAAGGATGTTTTGCATACACAACATGTATCACATGCTGACAAATAGTGCCAGCAATATACACTGTTGTATGCCATGTGCATTCATTGAAAGTCGATGATACTGCAAAAAACAATGACTCCAGGCAGCAGTAAAGCTCATGCAGCAAGAAAGAAATGAATCCCTGCCCTGTGCGTTCTAGACATGAGATGGAGGATCTCACACAGAACACACATTGGTTCTATGCAACAATGATTCTAGGGGAGAGGGGCCTCATCACACAGACAAGGTGGAGCGCGGATCACTCCGCCGTCTCTGCTTGGGAGTCCATTTTAGGTCTACCGAAACCAGGACAATCCCCGGATGTAACTGTCATGGCCGCCAACGGTGACTCGGGCAGCATATGAAGGGGGGAAAACAAGGTAATTTCAATTTCAGCCCGGGCACGGGCGCCGGATCGGGCATTGGGGACGGCATTTCTCACGGGAGAGGGCGGGTTGTGCCTTAGTGGGTGAGGTGGAAAGTTCGGTTGACTTTGTAACAGTGGACGTGGGCGGAGGAGGAATGTCGGGCGGGGGGGAACGGATAAATAGTGCATGGTAAAGTTAGCGAAAGTTGGGAAACTTGGCGGCGGGGGGGAACGGGGAGAGTAGAGGGGAGCCCGAGCGCTGCCCGCATGGCTGACGCCCCATGAAATGGCCGCACTCTTTTCTGTGTGCTGAGGCACATGAGGGGGTTGCAGTGTCCCTCCGCCGTGCTGGCTGCTGCTCCCCACTGCTTCTCCTCTTACACTTCCCTTCTCTAATCCTTCTCTCCTTGTGCTGAACCCAAGCTTTGTCAATGGCTTGTACTGCACCAATGACTGCTCTGTTGCTTCTCACCCCACTTGTGTGCACGGTTATAGCATTCTTGCAGGCATGTGTGTTGTGCTGTACTCTATGCATTGCACAATGTAGTTGCCCCCCACCCCCCTGCAGCCATTGCTTTTATTTTCCTCAGCTATTTTTTTATTCACCATAAAGATTTAAAAAAATTATTTTCAGTTGCAGATTGCATTTCAGTACACACTACAGCCAGGTTTAACTGTTCTGGTGCTTAGTTTTTTGCTTTTATTTTACTGTACAGCAGATGCAGTTGTAAAACAAGATGGCTGGATGAGCATGTGTAGTTACAGTGAGATGTTGGGGTGTCTTCATTGTAAACCCTTGCCCCCAAAAATCTAATACACAGGGAAAAATAATGCATGCCATTGGTTTGAAATTGCATCTTAATCATAGGCTTTATTGTTGGGTAACCCCCCCCCCCCCCCCACACACACACACACACACCCCAAGAGAAAATAGGGAGTGATGGGATCTTGTGTGCAGTTCACCCTTTTTTCAGATTGGGTTGGGGTGCTGCTTGCAATGCATAATCAGGTTATCTCATTTCTTTCAAAACAAAGAATATATTTCTTTAGATGTGACAAAAGTACATTACATTTTTGGTGAATCTAGTCACTTTAACAACCCCTCTTCGAGATTAGGGTTAACCTCTGCTACCCCGTCGGCTTGGCTTAAAGAGGTTTTTGTTGTATGGAAACAACTCAAGGAACCCAATGACCTCGATAGAAGATGTTTTAGGGGCAGGAAGTGGCTCTTGGCCTGAGCTGATGTTTAGGGTCTGCTCTCCTTCCCCCTCGCTCAGAAAACACAACCTCCCCTCCCCCGTCAGCTTGACTTTGAGACATTTTTTCCAGGGAAGGGACAGATAACACACCCATTGACCTCAATGGCAGATGTTTTATGTAGTTGTAGTTCTGAGGGGGCAAGAAGTGGCTCTGGGCTTGAGCTGATATTTCGGGTTCCCTCCTTCCCTCCCCCATCGGCTTGACTTCATGTGAGACTTACTCTAAGTAAGTGACGCACATGGCATCCATTGACCTCAATGCTAGATCTTTTAGGTAGTTGTAGTGCTGAGGGGGCAGGAAGTGGCTCTGAGCTTGAGCTGATGTTTAGGGTCTGCTCATTTCTTCCTCCTCGTTCAAAAAACACAACCTCCCTCCCCCGTCGGCTTGACTTCATGTGGAACTTTTCCTAGGGAAGGGACAGATAAAACGCCCATTGACCTCAATGGTAGACGTTTTAGGTAGTTGTAGTTCTGAGGGGGCAGGAAGTGGCTCTGGGCTTGAGCTGATATTTCGGGTTCTCTCCTTCCTTCCACCGTCGGCTTGACTTAGTAAGTGACGCATAAAGCATCAATTGACCTCAATAGCAGACATATTAGGTAGTTGTAGTTTTGGGGGGACAGGAAGTGGCTCTGGGCTTCAGCTGATGTTTAGTGTCTACTCCCTTTCCCCCTCGCTCAAAAAAACACAACCTCCCCTCCTTCGGCTCGATTTCATGTGGAACTTTTTACTAGGGAAGGGACAGATAAAACACCCATTGACCTCAATGATAGACCTGTTGGGTGGTTGTAGTGCTGAGGGGGCAGGAAGTGGCTCTGGGCTTGAGCTGATGTTTGGACTTCTCTCCTTCCCTCCCCCGTCGGCTTGGCATAAGTGATGCATAAGGCATCCATTGACCTCAGTGATAGACTTGTTGGGTGGTTGTAGTGCTGAGGGGGCAAGGATCGGCTCTAGGCTTGAGCTGATATTTCGGGTTCTCTCCTTCCCTCCCCCGTAGGCTTGGCATAAGTGATGCATAAGGCATCCATTGACTTCAATGGCAGACCTGTTGGGTGGTTGTAGTGCTGAGGGGGCAGGGAGCGTCTCTAGGTTTTGAGCTGGTGTTTAGGGGTGTTTTGGGCTCACTCTTACCTAGAAGGGAAGGTTTTTAAACACAACCTGTTTGGGAAGTAAAATTTCTCTAAGCAAAAGAATCAACATTGGCTTCTTTGTGCTGCACAGTCAGTGTTCAAAGTGCACATTCTGTAGTAGTCACTTGGGTTTAGTAATATACTACATTTATGAGCACGCTCTTTCTTGCTCTCATGCATAGGCGATGTCTTCTACTTTGCAGCTTTTGCTTTGAAAAATTAACCTGTTAATGTTAGATCAGCAGTAGTCGGCAGAATCCTCCTTTCCCCTTGCAAAGTGTGCTGTAAGCTCCTGGCTCCAGGTCTACCACTTGATCTGTGAGCTGGTAACCTGCATCCCTGTCACTGTAGAGGTGTCAGCATTTTACCAAAAATGTGATTGAAAGGAAACAATAAGAGTTCTTGATGACCCATATACAATGTATGCAACCATGTGTTGATTCAGACTGAAGGGAAGTTTGTCCTTTTTCCCTGAGTATTTGGCTTATACCGTTTTTATTTATTGTATACACTGTTGTATCTTACAGCGCTGTACAGTATGTGTCGTCATTTACATTGGTCCCTGATCCCTAAATTCCAGACTACCTCTCAGTATGTTTGTGGAGTGTGATTAGATAAGACTGTGTACATGCAGTACCTTCTATTTTTGGTAAAATATGATGTCAGATTTTAATTGCAGTTGCTCATAGTCAAGTCTATCAAGTGACGCTGTTATGTGACTTTCTTTATTTCATTAGTTGGGTGTCGTGTTGATTCATTGCACTGAGTAACTTTATTCCTATGAAACCTCAAGTCAAACAGGAAAACCTAATTTTACAGCTCTGGACTATTTAGTCTCTTATGAATTGTAAAAGTGTAAGATAAGAATGGCAAGGTAATCTAAGTTTTCCATAGAATAAATATCAGCCCACCAGGGCCCATACATTGGTAAGAACTGGGGAGGATAAGGGATTCTGTACTTCCAACTTGACAGGCTACGAAAACCATAAAGTATATTAGTAGCAGCAGCAGCACAGTGAGTAGTGCGTGTCAAGATGATAAGTTGCTTGCTTGTGTAATAAAAGTTGGATATTTCTTCCAAGTAAGTTGAATGTAAGTGTAAATAGAGATGGAGCTAGGGTGAGCCCGTTCTTAGGTCAGACGTGTGTTGTGCCGATAATGTCAACGTTTGAATGTATAGACTTTTGATTAGTTATTTCCAGCTTTTGTATGTTCATTTTTCTTAAAATCTCTTAATCTCACTATCTATATCCTCTGAGGTTTACAACAAGAGTAATATGAACATTTCCCTCTTCGTCCACGGTGACGTCATTCTCGTCTTCTCCATGATGAGTTAAAAGAAGCGGTGCCATTCACTCTGTTGTGGTGGAATATACCTGCCCTCCGTTTTAGTTGTACGTTTATACTCCTGCTGAAAATAGTTAGTTTTTTACACCTAGTATTAGTTTTGTACTGTAGGATATCTACTGTAAACCAGCAATGTCATCTAGTGGTTTGCTTGTCTGTGCTGGGGGTTGGTGGCTTTGCTGGGGTAGAAACCTTGTTTGCTGCTAAAATTTGCATCTGTTTGCTGATGTGAGTTCTGATTAGATGTTGTGCATCCCGGTGTCTCGCGCCTCAGACTTGTTGGTATTATTTTTGGGCTCGAACTTTGACAACTGAGGTTATAGCTTGTCTTCTATGCTGCTGCCTGCTTCACTGCTTTTATCTGTTTTTTTATTGAACTGCATTAAATGGGAAAAGCTTGTTAAATAAAGTTGAGGCGGTCAGCTACTGCAGTAATATTTATACCTTAAAGTGGTTACCTTTAAGGCCTGATCCATGCAAGCTTTTGAAGTCCCCAGTAAATTTTGTAACAAATCCGGGGACAAGGGTGGGGACATCCTTCTTTAAATATGCTTCAAGTGTTAATGTGTTTCTCCCCAGCAGGTTTTCAAATGTAAAATATCCATCTTGTCATTAGTTTGCATTTTACAGAACACATGTCAGGTTTTTGCCACCTAGCTTGTAATCGAGATTTAGCTTTAAATTGTCATTTTAAATTGCATTTAATTTGTAAGTGCAGTTTAGAGAAGATGGAGAAATCACAAGTTGTAAGATGTACAAGGTGGTGTTTCTTACAATTTTAGTTTAGTAGATATTTTTTAGCATAATCTGCTACCTTTACAGTAATATATTTTGCTTTCAACATCTCAGTATTCAGTCCTAATGTAAGATCCGGTGACATCCCAGTGTTAGTGTATTTTAATTGTTTAATGTATTAAAGTAATTGCTTTACACACTGTTAGATAATAAACACTTGCTGAATTAGGGAGCAATGCATGTAAATATCATTTCATAGCATTAGGAATCATTTACATTTCTGCTGTAGTGTTGGTGAATGAAAGTTTATTTCTAGAGGCTGGATTTAGAGATGTTCTAGCAATAGATCAACATTAAGACAGATCGTAGTCAAAGTAAAATATCTGTAAACATTGTAAAAATCATAGAGCTTGTTTGATTAGTCAAGTTTGTCATGTCATTGATTTGTGCTTTCTTTTTGTTCCCTGTTAGGTTCTCCATACATGCTCAGAAGTAGAACTGGGGATTTATGAAGAACATAATGTTTTCACAGGTAAGTTATGTTTTATTTTTTCTAAATTATCTTTCTACAGATGGTGCTTTTTCAATATTTTTGTGTTAACTGTTTTGCATATAAAGTGTTATCAACTTATTTAGAATGTGCATTAACATGCCGTAACATAATAGATATATATTATATGACTTTTTTTTATTTTATTTACAAAGGTAAATTGAATTAAAGGATCTGCATCACGTCCCAACGTTCCAAAAGGATCACTTTTTATAATGAGGTCACCAAATAAAGACTTTTTTACAGATATTGAAGGATCTGCATCCTCAAAAGATGCTGTATGGGACTTCAGTGGTGATTCCTATGCTTCTGGTGAACCAAACACTCAGCGCTCATCGTTTTCTTTGAATGAAAGGATCATGCATGGAATGGAAGAAAACTCTGATACATCAATGAATCTCACACGGGATGATGGTGCTGTAAGCGACATGGCTGAAATGGCATCCAAGTCGCCATGCAAAAAACAGACAGCCAGGAAATCATTGGCTAAAGGAAATCTGAATGACCTTGGCAATCCTGAAGAGGGGAAAAA